>DWHE01000024.1:0-17895 GCA_018247495.1 Satarupa nymphalis | reverse complement strand
ATATAAAATCGATACAAGAATAAGAGACAAATTTGAAGATTCTGGTAATCAGTGGCTTACTCCGAATGTGGAAAAATATTTGTGGGACAAAAATAACCAAAACTCGGTTAGTGCAATTGAAGTATTAAAAGAAATGTCCATGATTCCGAAAAGTATTAAAAAAGGTACGGACGATTAATATTTTTTCTTTTTTTGTCTACGATTATATTACGTTTATCGATACAAGTAAAATATTACTTTTAGGTGCTGATATTTCCGTAATCGGACCCGAATTGCAAAATACTATGGAAACTTTGAACTACGAATGTGTTGATTGCATTGACAATAATGAACAAAAAGAGCAGAATGATACAATAAATACAATTATTAATGAAAAAAATTCCGATACGCCAGAAACAATTTCCAATAGAGAGAAAAAGCGAAGTCTTACTATTACCTCTACTTGTACGCTTAACACTATCGAAGTCCCTGCCAGTGCAGTAGTAAAAAAAAATATGTTCCAAAAATCTGAAGTGTGCATGACCTATGGTCAAAAATATCAAACTAATCAGGAAATTGATAACAAACAATATTCGTTTTACAACAGACCGCTCTTTACCGATAACCATGCCAGTAAAATGTTGAGCTTAAAGAGAATTACTTGTGAAAGAATATTGCCGGATATGCGAGTCGCCCATTTTATGATGACAGTAGAAAATGAAATATTACCATTAAAAATGTTGCTCTACGATATTTATCACAAATGTGCTTCGTTAGGACTACTGTGGAAATGTAGTGTATTTAAAAAAAATCCTCAAAATATAAACAGAAATGATGATTTAAATAGAGAAAAAACAAAAACAAAATGCAATCGTGTTGTTTATTCTGTTGTATTTGAAGAATAATGTTTTAAATAAACTTATTTAAGAGAAAATTTTCGTCTAAGTTCGTTAAATAGTTATAGATAGAGATATTATTTAAAAGCTTTGTAGATAGTAATATTATTTAAAAGCTTTGTAACTTGTACTTGTATTCAATTGTATTTTTTGGGTGATGGATCATTTGAATCATTTTAAGAATTTATTTAGTATATTTATTTATTAACCCTTTATTGAATGATATAACGGCAGATATGATGCATTAAAATATTGTTTATTAATGTATGTCAAAGTTATCAAAATTTATTACTGCTATTTTATATTTACATGAATTAGAAATGACCTTCGGTGTATATATTTTAAATACGTATCATGCAAAAGTGCGTCTTAAAGATCATATTGCGTAACTAAAAATGTTTCTAAAATTACTTCACTTTAAAAACGTGTAGTTATCGTTTCGCCCTTCTAATAATGTATTTTTTTATTGTAATATCACATAAATATAGTATAATAAAAAGATAATTAATAAAAGTTTTACAATATTGCAGTAACTGCAGTATCCTAGCAAAAATTACTTTGAAACAATAGTAGAGTTTATTTATTATAACATATGTTATAGTTATATTTATATGTTATAGTTATATTATAACATATGTTATAGTTATTATAACATTTACAATTTATAATACCGCATAATTTTTTAATTATATTATTTGTTTAGTTTGAAGCTCAAAAACAACAATGGACCAAATTGGCAATTGGTTATTTGAAGTTGTAGCAGTTAAACAAAAGGAAATCATACAGACACCCTCTAATACAACATATAATACAGACCCTATTAAAGTCAAGATTAGAGTAAAAAACCGAAACGCATTAGGAGTTTCTCGACAAGGACTTATATCTCTACCCAAAATGAAACACACGAATGGATATCCAGATAAAATACGTGTTATACGTAGTGACCAGACAATAATATCTTTTAATATGATAACGGAACCAGAAGAGAAATCAAAACCACGTCGGAAATCACAGAATAAATTTTTCCACTTATTTAAAACAGGTAATATGCTCGTAGAAATTTATCAAGTATTTACTAATGTAACTTGTCTATTATAACAAGATTCATCATTCTCTTGAACTGTTCCCAGTTCATCTAAGGTAGGCGCAGTATGTTCTTTTCTTCCATTGATCTCTGTCACACGTTATCGAATCATTTACTCTATTTTCATACATATCCTCCTTCACACAATCCATCTATTCTTTGGTCTTTCTCTTCCTCTGTATCTCTAACAGTTTTTTCGTAACATGCCATTATATTACAAGATTATAAATTTAAATTATAGGAAAATGCTTAAGCTTACAAGGCGACGATGATAATGATCCACCGTACATGCTTGCAACATCAATTAAATCGAATGACATTACGTCAAAGGATATCATCGTGGGATCAGATGATGAAAGTAGAAAGATGAGTTGTTCAGACAATAGAACTTTAGAGGAAGCCCCTTTATACTTTTTAGGAAAATGTAAGCGAGGTAAGTATAAAATAGTTTTATACGAGTTTTGTAACAAAAACGTATTGCATTTTACATTATATTTTCATTTTTATAGGCGGATGCCTTGATCCACCATTTGATGAAGAAAAGTATATATATAAACCATTTATACATCCAAAAAAACAGTCCAGTTTCGCAAAAAAAGAAATTTTACAAATTGATAACTGTGAAAACCTAATTAAAAATAAGTATAATAATTCAGAAATCACTATTGAACTTCGAACATCAGCTATCTCAATGATTAAGATTAAGCCCGACAAAACGGATAGTTTTTCTACACTAATGCTATATAAAGCTAAGTCAGAAAAGAAGTCTTTAGATAAAAAGTATTCTGATTCAATTATAACATACCCACCACAAACTTCCGCTAAAAATTTACACGACAATGAAAAGATTAATAAAAAAACCAGGCCGTCAAAAATATTACCCGACGCTTATTTTACGCCGCCTAAAATTGATAAGAGCTCTGTAAGCAATAAAGATAGAAATAATACAATTCAAAGAGAAAATAATTACATGTATCGTACGAAGGATATCTCATATTCTAACGTAAAAGCAGATTGTTTATTACAAGGTAACAATAGCATCACAAAGCAAATCCAATCACACATCAAAACAGAAACACCAAAAGCTGTCACATCAGATTACAAAATGATCCAACTGGCTGCAATTACTAACAATATTTTACTGGATGTTGATCAGATAAAAACCCCATATCTACGCAGCCATATTGAAAATTCGGCTCCTGGTTCCCAAGCTATTGAAGAGGAAAAATATAATTCAGAGACTAGTTTACAGATACAACAATCATCAAAACATTTGATAGAAACTATTCGACAAACGTCCTTTAACAATGAAGAGCTAAAAGACAATAACATTTGTTATGTTGGTGATATGTCCATGGAAGAGACAAAAATACCTCAGACAGTCGACAAGCTCTCCATATCTTCTAATGGAGCAGACAATATTCGTGTACATGACTTTATCGATAAAAGTCAAAAAGAGGAATCTATAACATTTAAAAAAGGTATTTCTGATATTAACAGTGAAATCAAAATAAAAGAAACACTATCTTACGAACACTTCAAGCAGAATGTTATTTCCAATGATATGGAAAATATGAGAACTTCAATATCAAATAACATTAGCATTCCTCAAACTGATATCTCTAAAAATGGATTAGTTAAAAACAGTAAGTCAAAATAAAATGTCTATTATAATTTTAATAGCCCCCATAGTATTCATAACAACGATGTTATCACAAATGGACACAACGAATTACGAAATGTAACGATCGTATGTATTACGATTTTGTAAAGCGTCGTAGTTCATAATGTAAAAATACATTGTAATTGAGTATGTCAAACAATAACTTAAAAAATAAAGAAAATACAGTTAGGTTGCAGAATTCTAGTTTTATTCAAAAAATGACTGAAGAACCATATTATGAAGAAAAGCTATAACCATTAAATTTAGCCATAATATTAATGACTCCAAGTTATACTAATAATGTAAAATCAAAATTTTCAGCCCGGAAACATACTTTTAGAAAAACCGATGACTCTAAAACTAATTTGGAACATGATAAAATCTTTGAAAATCGAAATAACGTAAAGTTACTAGACGAACCAAATGCAGTATTATCCAATGAATCAGCATTAACAATTAATAAGAGTAATAGTAAGTTAATAAACAAAGATGAGCGGTTTCTGAACGACTTACATAAGGTAAAAGAAAACTTAACATCTGAATGTTCCAATACCAGCATAATAGATATCAATGATATCCCTTTAATTCAAGACAGAGAACAAGATTCTAATGATATCAAATTCATTAAAAGTTTAACTGACAGCGGTAAACAAATACTTACCAAAGAGAAAGACAAAAAAGATGTTTGTGAAAATCTTGATGTCTCTAATAGAGAAACTTTACACATTGGTGAAATAAATAACTTAAAAGTAATAGAGAACCAAAGAGATCAAGAGGTACCTACAAAAAAAGATATTAAAAATAATACTCCTGTGATATATCCGGACCACAACAAAGATAATGTAAATTTAAATGATTCCATTGTGGTATGTATTATTGATATCACTATAAATTTACGTAAAATTTTCAATATTCCTGTAACAAGTACTTTAAAAATTTTTTTTAGGTATCAGATAATAAATTTACGCATTTATTTAATACTTGTGACTTTGAAAATATGAAATCAGATCGAATGGATTCTAAAAACCATGATTGTAGTAATATATCTGACGTAGACTTCAATGATATTAACATTGTAATAGAAAAAAAAGAAAACTCAAAAGACCTTTATATTAAGCAAGAAAGTTTTCATGAATATTCTTCCGATACTAATAATTTAATTGATAATGTTACCTACAAGGAAGACGCCATTTTATTTAATTCAGAGATAAGAGATGTTTATAATAATAATTTACCTGAGGATAATAAAATTCTAAGCACAGACAGTTCAAAAATAGAAATATTCGACACTGAGAATGGCAGTAATTTCCGAAAATATGAAAAACTGAATAAAACATTTACTTCAGAAAACGTCACCCCTATTAAAGATGTAATGAATGCCTTACCAATTTCTGAAACATATGATACAAGTAATTTAAAAGTAGTAAACACTGATAAAAAAGTAACAGAAAATAGTAATCTCGAAAATGAAATAATAGAAGCTAAAGATATTCGTATCGATCCATTAAATACAGAAATTATGTTACAAGACATTTCAGCAAGTAATGTTATCATTGGCCGTCCTTCTGAAGTCAAACTTAATCAAATTATTGATAACTTGGTTTATAAAAATCAAAGTAATACTAATTTACAAAATAATATAACTAATAATTATAGTCATATCCACTACAATGAGGTCGATGAAAATATGTCCAAACCAAATAATACAAAAGAACAAAGTTATCGTGATAATAATGTGTCATCTGTAGATGAACATAAATTTCCTATAACAGGTAAGAATGTGTTTATTTAGAACAAAAATAGTTAATTAAAAAAAACTAAGAATCATTTAGGTAACAGACGTACTATGTTAAAAACGTAAAAGTTTTTCAAGTAAATTTATTTCAGGTTTAAAAACTAATAAAGGAAATACATTTTCATCAGATTTACAGAATGGATCAAAAATTTATTCTGTAAATGTAATGAACACTCAAGATAGATCCTTATCTAAAATAAAACATAACTCTGTAGGAGAAGAAAAAATTAATCCTTCTCAAAAAACAGATGTTAAATTTAGCGAAAAAAGATCATATTCTTCAATAAAAATTCCGAAACATAAACAAATGAAAGGCAATAAAAAAAGAAAAGATTTAAAGTGGACACAATTGGTTAACAACAAAGAAGAAATCTCTAAAATCTTATCAAAAGACATTTTAATGAATAACATTATTGTTGATTTAGGATTTCAATCATACATAAATGACAACAATGAAATAGTATTGAGAACATTCGATGTTACCAAAAATCCACAAACACTTTCTCACGATAGCATCTCAATAATAAAATCTGTTCTAAAATTAAATGATAACAATATATCATTTGTAATTAATTCTGAAATTGAACTATCTATGAATATTTATAGGTATAATAAGTACACCAATATCGACGATAAGTCAATTGAACTAAAGGGTATGTTATATCTTTTACTTATATTTTATTAAACCAAATTTTTTTCAATCTGCTGGGGAGAATGTAACGCAGTCTATATTATCTGTATTTTTAGATTATCTTGCATTATAACATTTTTACAGAATATCCTACAACAAAAGCCAATAACCTTAACAATATGAAAGATAATGAAAAATCGCAGTATTCCTTAGCAGCTATTTATGAGAACGACCTCGTTCCAGTAGAGAAATTAATTAAAGACTTGATACTAGAAATCGAAAACATAATTAATTATTGTATAAATAATAAGATAGCACCTGCTTCCACGACAAAGTTGAAAATACCAAAATGTTCACGCGCAAATATAAAATGTGCATGCATAAGAAAATAATAATGCCAGGGAATTATTACAATCGCAAGTGTAAGATTTTGTTACATAATATATAGTTATTAAGTTTGTGTACAAGTCTTTAAAAATTAATTGTTTTTTAGTACCTTTGTCACATAATATGCTACTCAGTATCACCGTAACACACCTATTTCTGCAGTGTAGCAACTGTTAAGGGTTGTGATTCAGTTTGATCAGCGTGGGTAAAGGCACGCTTTTGATAAATAATGCGATCAACTTAGTCCTCAGGAGTAGCAATGCAGCTGTGACCGATCCCGAACTGCAAAATGTTGCAATTTGAGGTTAATAAGTTCACAACAGGTAAACTGCGTGCCCTTTTGCTACTCTAATACTAATAAAAAGTAAGTATGTATGTTTTTACACGTATTGTCTTGTAAAATATTAAGATTTTTAAATAATATTTGCATAATTTTGTTAAGTCCAACACTTATCTAGATACAGAACACATTATTGATATTATAGAGCAGCTATTTTTTACACAATTATATGATTTACGAGTAAATAACGACTAGGAGCGCAGTGTATTTGTTATAGACGTTTACATAATCTAATTTCAAAGGCTTATCTTCTGTAAATCATAATTTAATAGTAATTATTTTGATAACAGTACATTGGTAGAGGAATCTTTATCTAGTAAGATACAGATTATTACCGTAAAACGTATGCTAAGCCGACTGTTTGTTTCCATTGTTTTTTATTTATTTTTGAAGTTTATTTTTGTGATACGTTTCAGATTGAGAACTTTATTTTGTTTATTTAGCGGACCAGTTGCAAGAAGAGCAAATACCACTGGCAAAAAGTATTCAATAAAATAAATTCGTAATTTTATTTCAAAGAGTGTGTATTTTAATCTACTACAGCATATTTGTCTTTGTGCTTTAGATTTCATTGCCTTTTCAAAAATGAAACTGTAATCTAAAAAAAATATTCGTGCCGTCGCATGTCTCATTGGCAAAAGCTAAAATTCTACTACTTAATTCTAATATGATAGATATTTTGCACTCTTGGGCCTCTGAAAAAATTTAAAATTAAAATAACATTATTCAATTTACGACACATTGAACAAATTAAAAAAATTTAGGTTCGCTAATTTTTAGAGACCACAAGCAAAAGGACAGGTCTAAAAACTAGAATTCCGTGGTATTAGAACCTATCCAGGTTCTACTGATTGTGAGTCAGTACGTACCACCATCACTCGTATTTTTTTGTGAAAAAACTCTTGCTAATTGTGTTTCAGTTTCAAATTCTATATAACGCTATCAAATATAATTTCTGTATAAAGCTATCAAATATAATTTCTGTAAAACGCTATCAAATATAATTTCAGTATAACGCTATCAAATATAATTTCAGTATAACGCTATCAAATATAATTTCTGTAAAACGCTATCAATAGATATCACATCTGTACTTATGTACATTGTCGTAATAATCCTAATCCTAATAAAACTCGTAAGATTAGTTTTGTATGTAAATTAACGGTTTTTATTCTCTGTATAGTAGTGTACTTCACCTAAATGGATGTGTGCTATTTATAAACAACTTTGTAAACCGGTTGGTCAGGATGATTCCAATACCAAGTATCCCGTTAACCAGTCACTATTCCTTACTACATCTTGCAGTAACTTAAGATATGGATTATTTATTTTAGTGTATTGTTATCGAATAACCTATTATTGTTTTCATTACGAATGTATTTATTTTTAAATTTTGAAGTGATTCGAGTTTGCAAATTAGTGCAATATAATTCATCGTG
This sequence comes from Satarupa nymphalis, assembly GCA_018247495.1. Lineage (NCBI taxonomy): Eukaryota > Metazoa > Arthropoda > Insecta > Lepidoptera > Hesperiidae > Satarupa > Satarupa nymphalis. Next base: position 9,681 of record DWHE01000024.1, on the reverse strand, counting down.
CGTTATTGCATATTCTAGAGATGGAGCAACAATATACGAGATCAAAGAAAGTTTTTGAAGAGTGGAATGACTGTTGCCAATGGCGCTGTTCGTCTTACTACACGAAATCTCAACAGCGAGGCCTTGTATACGAATAGTGTTGAGAATATCTTTAAAAGGTGTTATATAAAAATAATGTTTTTATGCACATTGGTGAATCGAGATGGAAGTAGAATGACATTGACGGTCGGAACTGCGTCCCAATTCTTGGAGATAAACAAAAACATGTTTAGTTATTGTGAATTACGGATACATATTAATATGAAACCCTTGGAATATGTAAATTTTAAATAATTAACGGTAACTCATGGAATGCCTTTTTTGTGATATAGATAACGGATACATTGCGTCTGTGTACCAATAATGTAGGTAACAAATATAATAATGTAATAAAAACAAATGAAGTAAAATAATATTCCGAAATTTTATAGGAATTCTTGCAGTCCAAATATACCTTAAGGTCAGTTGGCTTGTAATTTCATAACAATAATTCATTGCTTTTGTTTTCGTAATCGATAATCACTGTTCAAAAAATTTGAACGGCGCGGACATTGCCACTTCCTTATCACTACACATCGAACACGAAAAATAATATAGATAACTTAATAACATTTATATGCTCGTGGAGCCAATTAATTCATAATACAGCTTCATTATCAGTGAGCAAGTACTGGCATTACCCTGGATTATATTTTATGACGAGTAGATGTGGACTAACGCTCGTGAAAATCGGTTGCGTCGATAAATAACTTCCTATATCCTTGTTAATTCGTATCGTAACAGTTAATATGAACATTGTCAAACGTATAAAGTGTTTAAATATGAACGTTCAAAGTGTTTGAGATTTTTTAAGATAATTGTCATCGGTGATATAATATGAGATATTGAAAATGAAGGACAACAGAATGAATACGATTTCTGAAAATGTAGATACGAATAGTGACGGAGCCGTCGACCTGGATCACGCCCTTTCAGTTGCAGGTTAGTTTCATGTTTTTTTAACCTATGACCAAGTAAACGAAATTGTCACTAAATTAATACAATGATTAACAGACAATTGCAATCAGCCCATTGATAAGCAAGGTATTTGAAATTGGAATTTGTATAACTTAAAGGTACAAAAAAAAATATTCGTATACGTTTGTATTATATATATATATATTATTATCCACTGATCTGTAAATAATACTATGACTTGAATGTAAATTATGTCGATAAAGGTTTTATTGCCAATGATTATAATAGAACAATTATTAATCTTAGTTATAAAGCAAGCTCCGTCGCGTTCCACATTCGAGGATAGAGCATTCCCGCGGGAGCTCTTAGACATGATGACTGAAAACGGCGCTATAAATGAGTCTCCATAGCCGATAAATTTTACTCTTCTTTACCCTTCGTGCTAGGTTTTGTTAAAGTATGAGAGTAGTAGTAGACATACAGTTTACTGGGTTTCAAGGGTTCGTTGCAGCCCCTTACAACTGTAATCAGCCTCAAATTGGACCATTTTCTAGTTTAAGGCTAGTCGCAGCTGCATCGGTACTTCTGAGATTAAGTTCGTATATCATAAGCGTGTCGGAGCCCTTATTCTACAAACTGAAATACAATTGGCAAAAGTCGCATGATAAAATTAATAGATGCGGTGGTGTTATTGAATCTATCGAACCAAAACATTATACCATCTCTTAAATTAGTCACGTAAAAAAATATCACGTTACTAATTTTTGTTTTAGTAATCTAGTCTAGAACTCTGTCTTCTCTTTATGAAAGAGCAACAAAAGATAGCAGCCTAGTGTAAAGTCGATAGATAGGAACGTTATTCTAAAAAATTCGCGTCCTTAATTAGGTACATCTTCAAAATAAAATAAATATTAGGAAAATAATTCACAGTCCACTTCCAGAATTAGCAAGTATCACATAAGTTACAAAAACATGGTACCTACTCAATTTTCGTCCAAGTCAGAAAACACCTACTTCTGCTGTAAAGCAACTCCTGCGAGTTACGTTTCAGATGAAGGGTATGGGTGCGAGCACATACCTTAGGAGTAGCAACGTAGCTGTGACTGACCTCTTCCTGGACAGTATTACTTTTACATCATTAAATGTAATAAAAATAACGTATTAAACATACATAAATACAATAACTTCAGCATGTACAGAGTGTAACAACGAATAGATCTTTAAGTCCAAATTAGGAAAGCCTTTATCGTGGACACCCTACACAATTGTAAGCAAAAATAATAACTCGACTTATCACTTGACTCCGTGGCTCGTTGGTAGTAATAAATGAAGGAACTCCGAGTTTTGATACAGTATGATGAGTTGTGAACGAGACCAAAACTCGCGTTGACGTTAATGGCATTGATAATCTTCATTGTATTGATTACTTCGTCCAATACTACGATTGGTTAAAAACATACTTTATATGAAAAAAAAAATTAAATTAGTTACGGAAAATTTTCTTGGTATGGACGAAATAGATACTAATATTAAAAAGAATATTTTTTTTTCAATCGAAGGTATTTTTTTACAATATTGATATTGTTACAGGTCTTGGAGTGTACAACATAAAATATTCATTTGTCTTGTCTCTGTTTCTCATCGGAGCCATCGTGGAGCCAGTTGGATATTCATACATAGTGCCAGCGTCGAAATGTGATTTAGAAATGAGTGACGCAATCAGAGGTTTTGTGGGATCTATCCCATACATAGGTTGGTAAAAAAATTTAGACTGCTGTCGACAGTTACACATTTACTTCACTTATTATGAAGTCGACAATCTCTTCGACTATTCAAGGCGTTCAGGTAGTGACGAATTTTTGTTATATGTCCTTACCAATGTAATTGGCGTTTTGTTAAGAACACATTGATTTTTTTTTCAATTGCTACTACTAATAATTGCTAACGGTAGACCATTGATACTTTCAAAAATGATATCGACAAAATGTCTAGATCGTATGTAAGACAATTAACTCGTGCGTATACACTACAGCAAACGAATGACTATATGACTCTGAAATACAATTTGTGTCGTGTTTGCATTTCTAGTTATGCACGATAATGTAAATTACAATTTTATCATTTAACTAAATTACAATTTGAAAAGTGGAGTTTTGTGAAAATAATTGCATATGAATAATTTCAAATGCAATAATGTAAGAAAGTAGGTTGATACTACATAATTATATCTTTAATGAATTTCAAATTGAAGGGAATACCTTGAATTTGTTGTTACAAAAAATAACCTGAAAAGACAGCAATATCGGTGCACGAAGATTTTTTTCAAGAATGATGAAAAATGAACCCTCCTACAAAGCTGGCAACGCATTTGTGACTCCTCTGGTGTTGCCCATATCCATAGGCGAGTGGAACCACTTACCATCAGGTGGCCCGCAGGCCTGTTTGCAAGCTTTTAAAGACAAGAAAACAAAAACAGTACGATAACAATTTATTTTCAAAAGTACCAAAAAGAAAAATACACAGAAAAAAATGCGCATACCATGCGCGTCTTATATGCTTATAACCTTATGAATTTCAGGCATCGTTGTAACGTCATTTCCTTGGGGTTACATAGTAGATACCCGAGGACGGAAAATGGCCGTTATTGTCAGCTCACTTGCGGCCGGCGTCTTCGGAGTCGCCTCTGCATTCATGCCTAATTTAATCACCTTCATTATTTTCAAATTTCTTACATCGCTATGGTAAGTGGACACTGGAGCTGTTTATTTCACCTTTTATAACTTCATCTAAAGGTTTCCAAAGTTTATTTATTTTGTTGTCTATTTTGTTAAAATGGATTTATTTGTGTTACTTTGTTTAACGTATTTAAAAAAACGTTGATTTAAGTAAATAAAAATTTTAGTCTTGTGAGATTATTGGGTTCTGGTTTAGTACTTTTAAATAGTATAAGAGCATCTGGTTCATCTGATATTAAGCGATCATTGTAGCCCATGACACCTGAAACCAGTTTCAAATTCAATCAATGACTAAGTTGGTCGCCTTATTTATCCCAAGCGTGCGTCCGTCTCAAGGCACCCACACCCTTCAAACTGAAACACAACTCGTAAGGGCTGCTTCAAAAGTGAAATAGGTGAAGTGCTGCTACTGAGTCAATCGAACCTGGGTAGGTTCAACCACCACTGATATTATTAAAAAGGGAAGTTTTCTGTAAGTATTGGACCCAAATCACTGATGTTTCCCATGTAACGAACGTTCATTATAGCAGATGAAGGGCTTATAAAATATTTAGTTATTTTATGACTAAGGGTAAATTATCGTAGCTCGAAGAATTGTTAACTTTTTTTTATAAATTATTCTTTCATTGTTTTGCTCAACAGTATAGCGTGCCCAGCTGCAGTTCCGTACACGTTCATAGGAGAACTATCACCGCCAAAATATAGGGACGTAATGCTCGTTGTGGTAAATACATTACAGATTTGTGGTTCTATCTTAGTGCCATGTAAGTTCTCTTTATTACTTCTTAACAAAATAAGCCCAAAAAAAAATTTTTTTAAAGAGATTGCAATATGTTTCGAAAATATTTTGTAATTTCAAATTAAGGGTAAAAAAATGCGATTGATAAATTCTACATAAATTTTACAAATGGATCCTTGTAGCAAATGAAATAGCAAAATGTTCTATACAATTAAAAGAATATAGTTAAATTTTTACATTAATGTCTTATTTGAAAGTCTTAATCTGGAACACATTTTTTTTTAATTTTGTGAAAAATAAAAATATTTGGGTTTTTAGTAATTGCATGGGCTATCCTACCATCCGATTTTAATGTTGATTTCGGCATGTACTACTTCAGACCCTGGAGACTACTAGCGATAGTAAACTCTAGTATCTTCTTCATTGCGGCGATTCTATTTGTCTGTGGTCCAGAAAGCCCCAAATACCTCATGTCTCAAGGTCAGCATGAGGAATCACTTCAAGTACTGAGAACTATATACGCTCAGAATAAAAGAAAATCGCCAGACGATTTCCCTGTAAGTTTTCGCATCGATTTGTTTATATTCTCATTACTATATTATACGATGTGTGATGAAACTAAAATAAAAGTGGGGAATCTTGAAATTACATGACCATGTTATATGATTTAAAGTCATCGTAGAGTAAAAGTAATCTTTTATAAATGACTTTCTAGGTAAAAAGGCTGAAGGCGACTGGAATTACAAGGAATATGGAAATCTCTTTCTTGAAGTCATTGAAAGTGCAATCATTGCCCTTACTGTCTCCTCCATATTTGAAATGGATGGTTTTAAATAGCATCCTCATGTTCGGTATATTTGCAACGTGAGTACATGCAGTTTAAACTGTGGACTTCGAGCTCCGATCAGCTTATAACTTGACCCTCAGCTGTATTGTATTCATAACATCGCCCTATAGGGCTTGTGCTTGACCGAATAGGTTGTTGAGGTAGTGGTGCGGTGCGGGAGGGGCGACAGTGACGTTACAACTGTCTCGCTACACACGTGATGGATATTATTAATGATATCTGTTACGATACTCACAAGTGTGTACCAAAATTGATTTGGTATAATTGCGTATGACTCATTAACAAAACAAAGAATATTTGAAATGTAATCTAAATTAATATTTTTCATATCGTTATCTGTATAAGAATCACTTTCAATATCTCATCCCCCATGTCGTAAACTTATAACAAATTACTACTCGTACTAATAGTAATACTCTTCCTCTATATTCATTGTGAGACTATCACACTTTTGTCATTTCTCCATTGAATAATTATAAAATAACTCTTCAAGTGTTCGTTTCTATTTGTACACAACATACAAACATTTGTGCTATTTATAAACAATTTGTTGAGTTTGAGCACTAATTGGAAGACTCGCCTTCGGTTGCAAATCTCGTGTGCGTTTGGTTTAAAGCGACCTGTCCTAACGTGTTGAAATTCTCCTGTCATTTATCGTAGACACGCCCCACCTGCACTGCTCCACTACTAGAGCAATCTTTGTTTCGTGCAACTTCTTTAAGTTCTTATCTTAGTATCTTTATATCGTTGTTATTAGTATACATCGATGTAGAATCTATCCGCACATCACAAACACTGTTCATATTACAGACTAAATGGATTGTTCATGTGGCTTCCGGATACTCTGAACCGTGTATTTTCCGGCGCCAGCGAAGGTACAGCGTGTGAAATAATTGCACAGGGTATGAACGAGGTAAGTAATTGTCACTTTATATTTTAAAAAATCTGTATCCTTCTACAAGAATATATACACCTAAAATGAAGAATAGAAAATCTTTGACAATTTTTTTCTTTTAATTCTTGTAATTTTTTTGTTTTAGTACAAGAGTAGGAAACGAACATACAATTCGCTTGGTGTTAAGCGATCACTACAACATATGGAAACTGTAACGAGCCCCAAATTGGACCATTGTCCAGTTCAGGGCCGGTCAGGGTTCACAATTGCATTACTACTCCTGAGGACTATGTCGCCTCATTGTTCCAAGCGTGCCAAGCGTTCAAACAACTCGCGAGAGTTGCTTTACAGCAGAAATAGGTGTGGCAGTTGTTCTGACACGGTCGAACCTGGATAGGTTTTATTACTAGTAATAAATAAGCGTTTTTTTTTGCATTTTGCAGACAATAATTGATGGTGAATGTAATGATACCATTGACACCTTGACTTTCTTGATAAACACATTGGCGAACACCGGCTCTGCAACGGTAGCAATAATCGTCAGCTTAACCGTCAATTTTATCGGGAAAAAGGTTCTACTCGTTTGCATCTACTGCTGCGTTGGAGTGTTCTGTATCCTCATCAATTTTGTAGCACAGAAAATAATTTTCGCTATATTATTATCATCAATAGCACTCATGGGTCTTGCGATAGGACCTGTCAATGCGTTTTCCGTCGAACTTTTCCCCACACATTTGAGGTAAATATTTTTCTAGACTTCTAATAAAGGCGTATTGGGGTGTTCGAGAATGCAGATTAGCAGATGCAATGCAGATTTACTCATAGGCTGCGGTCATACCAGTAGATAACAGTAATTTGAAGCATAATTAAGTACGCTGCTCTATCTACTAGGATTGAAACAATGCTATCTTATGTTGATAAATAGAATCAATCAATTTTTAACGTTTTTAACAGTTTTCCTTAATTACACAAACAACTTTCTCGTAATAATGATTAAATATTGATAAATTATTTATTTACACTGATAATTTATTGTGCTAGCTAATGGAGCTCTTTCATTTTTGTTTTACGAGTACGTCAAACCTTACAAATCTTACTCGCCGAACTTATTGATTTTATTTATTATTAACTATTTTATTTATTTTATCGATATAAGAGTAGCAAACGGGCATGCAATTCACCAGGTGTTAAGTAATCATTGCAGCCTGTAACAACTGTAACCAACCTCAAATTGGACTACTGTCCATTTAGATTTCAGTCACAGCTACGTTGCTACTCCTGAGGGCTGAGTTGGTCGCCTAATTTATCCAAAGCGCCCAGGCACCCACACCCTTCAAACTGAAAGAAAATTCGGAAGTGTTGTTTCTCAGCAGAAATAGGTGTGGCGGTGGTACTGACCCGGTTCAACCTGGACAGATTCTACCACCACTTAATTCTAATGCTTTGCACTGATTAATTGAAATCTCTATTGAAGGGGTATGGCAGTGGGATTGTCAATGATGGTCGGCCGTATGGGCTCGGTGGTCGGCGCTAACGTAGCCGGAGTTCTCCTTTATTCGACCTGCGAAGCGACATTCTATTTGTTTGGTGGATTACTTCTGCGTAAGTATTGTCGTTGGCTTTGGAATCGTGAAGTAACCACAACGATGTAAAGGAAGTTCAGACACGTTTCAGTAGGCAAAACTATCGCTACATAGAGAGCGGTAGAACTCGAATTAGCATAAGACCGGCTAGCGAGTTTTCGGCTAAGTGAAAGGGTGGGATATTTGAGAAGATAATATGCCTATACCTAATGTGTGAAATGACAGCTTTTAAATGGACGGATGGACTGTTGCTGAACCTAGCGTCGTGATTAGCACTTACTTAAAATAAACATTTTCCATGATATATCACATAATTAAAAACACTTATGTGTTTAACACTTATGGCAATAACAATTTAATATAATGTTAGAGAATATTTCTGTTTGTTTGCTGTCCTAAGAACAGATTTTGTGCGTATGTTCGAAAAAAAAATATGAATTTGTCTTTTCATTTCAGTTTGTGGTGTACTCTCTCTTATCCTACCGAAGTCGAAAAAGAACGGAAAGAAATTGATTATGAATACTAGACTTTGAAACAAGATTTCGATCAGATTTCAATCAAGATCTCAACTTACACAGCATACTAATAAAGTTATTATTTGTATCGAATAAATACATACTGGTCTTGCTAAATCTGTAATTTTATTTTTAAACCTTCGCCTCGTATTTTTCGTGACTAATGTAAATTGGGCCTTAGTTATTTACTTATTGTAAATGTTGCTAACAGTGCTTGGCATTGATTCATTCCGCATTCGGCACATCTTTTTGAAATTAATAGACTCGTTATTAAAATAGTTGGCACACAGCTTGTGTTATTTTTAGTAAAAAAATTAACATGTTTTTCTTGTTAATAGTAACGTGTTTCACGTATATTTGTGATATAACATAAAACATTATGCATAAAAATAACTAAGGTTATTTTTGAAGTGAATATAATTATATCTGGATCCTTAGTAATTAACAATTAATTTATTATTTTTCACCATACACTATGGGATAAAAATGGATTTGACGCAATATCTGCCAGTCAATTTTGTGGGCAATAAGAAAATGAAAGACAGCCAAAAAATAATACCTCAGGAATTTATAATCTTAAAAGAATTTCTAAGTCTGGTCAACGTGTATTATACGAATTTTTTCTTAATAAATTGACTTTGTCTAAAATTTATTTGCCCATTTTGAATGCATAGAGAACTTTACTTCAGTTTTTAAAAAATCTCATATTTAGTAATCTGTCACATTCTGTGATACGTCATACGTCCCTCAACCGTGTCAAAGGTTGAACTATAATTAAAAAGAAACTGACAGAAATATTTAACACCTGTATGAATACCTATTATACTTTATTTATAATAAACGACTTTTATATTGTACCAACAATTTGATTACAAAAACAATCAATGTTGTTTTTTATGACGTATATATATTATAGTAACATAAATGTAAAAAACTTTTTTTAAACACGTTATATCCTGAGCAGCGTCAAGTAAACTGTGTATTTGTGTCATTTAATATGCATAACTTGGACTCTGATAGTGAAGATGAGCTACCTTCAGGTTGGGAAGAGAAATCGACTGATGACGGAAATGTATACTTTGTAAAGTAAGATTATATTTTAAATTAACACTACGTTAATTCTCTAACAATAAATAAAAATGTAATTAAGAGACCAATGTTAGTTTGTTTTTATTGTGGACTAATACGAAATGAGGTTTTGCAACAAAATATTTAGTTCAAAGGATAACAGGGCTAGTCAAGTATTAAGTAAGCATAGTTCTCATTGCGAAAAAAAAATTATTATTACAAAGATATATAAAATCGATACAAGAATAAGAGACAAATTTGAAGATTCTGGTAATCAGTGGCTTACTCCGAATGTGGAAAAAT
>DWHE01000023.1:0-18021 GCA_018247495.1 Satarupa nymphalis | reverse complement strand
AATTGCATGCCCGTTTGCTACTCTTATATCAATGAAAAAAATCGTGGTGAACTATGCAGAAAAAATATATTTTCACTCTAATTTCAATACGCGAATTTTTTCATTATAATTATCATAACATGGATTCGAATTTCATGCATCTCGTCAAAATGCGCTGTCACTTATTTCTTACAACTTTAAAATGGGCAGACAGTGAGCAGACATCTCGACAACTAGCGGCGTGTGAACGTGAAGATAACTGAGGAGCCACAAAAAGTTGTACAAAAACGATTCAAACTATTGCCACAAATAAACGCTCTTTGCGGCCGCTCTTAGATAAAGTTCAATTTTAATTGCGTTATCCTCTTTAGCTTTTAAGTGTAGTGCGTAGAACTATCTGTTATACAATTCAACACATTACACACCATTTGTTCCGATTGAACCGAGAAGCTAGTTTATATTGTTTCTACAATAATTAGATACAGCTCAGTGGCTTTGAATTGTTTGCAACTTCAAATTCTATCATCTTTAAGTCGGCCAATGCGGTCAATGTTTGGTTGACTCCAGTGACTATACTTCGGATCTCACCGACAGTGTTAGTCGATGCTGCAGTACACTTTTAATGGGTTGTAGCAAGTTTTCAAAACTTTAATAAAAAAAATTTTTTTTTATTGAAACGGACTTTTCCGACTCAAGTTAACAGTCAATTATGTAGATGTTCATGAAATAGTATCCACTTGAAGTCATGAAATACTCAGGCTCGGGTAGGTACTTTAGAGTAGTTTATATCAACCGCTATCAGCAGAGATGCTCCGCCGGCGCGCGCGGGCGCCGCCTCTACGATAAATAAACATGCGCGTACGCGTCACGCCATATAAAGAGCGACAAGCGCAGCGCATGCGCGCGCGCACGCCACCGTGCCCGCGCCGCCGCGTCGTCAAGTGGGGTGCAATGTCAAATCGAAGTTATGGTCCCCTGGTTTTCAATTCATTTTATTTTCATGGATTATTAACATGGGTTATACGAACGAACCAAAATATTTATGATAAAAATAAGTTTTAGCAATCACAATAAGATTTGTTAGTCAAATAGTTAGCCACTTAAATACTTGCAAGCGTGCGTGTATTTTGGTTCCTTGCAAATTATTATATTACATTACATTAATCGACACTTTACACTCCTACGTGTAATTTTATTATATTTGAAAATATTTTGTATGTAATGTTGATGACTTAAAGTTTAAAATAAATAATAATATTTTGTTTCATTTCGCTTACTTATCCGATTCTATATATTACAGGAGCTTCTATATTTATCTCTACAGGAGATTCTATATATAACAGCAAACCTACAGTCTTTCTTCTGTTCTTTCGTTTCCATGGTTACCGCGAATATAATGCACACTGTACTATAACTATTATTAAGATAATGTTAAAGCACTATTAGAGGCCTTAGTATTCGCTTTACTGAAGCAAAGTGAAATAAACCTTTGTGTGAATATAACGACAAATACATAAATACATACGTAATGTAAAAGCTCCAACAGAATTTACATTTATTCCGCAGTCTAACTTGCTGATACCTTGTAAGTCCATTTATTTAAGACTAGTTGAAATATCGAGCGTTGCCCGGATAAACATTTATCTAATATAGATTAAAAACCGGGTATTTGAAAAACATAGGCGTATGTATACAATTCAACTGGAGTATTCATTCCTTAATTTCCTTGTTGCATGTAAGAACATAAACGTTCTATCAATATCTAGGTCATCTGGAATTAAGAAATAATAATCTAATAAAAATTACAATACTGTAATTTGTAGGTAAAGGAAAATTACCATCATTCTTCAGGACAATATTTTAACCGCCACACATTATATTCAACGACATATTCAACCATGCCCATATATTTGGAACGATAAATAAAACAATTATTCGAACAAATCCCTAAATGTCGCCGATTCAATTCGCAAGCGCGCGTATCGCTTTTCCCGCCAACGCCATTGTCTGCAAATGGCCGACGTTTACGGTCGCGTTCCGAAACCATGTTTGTAAATCCACAAAGAATGTTTAAGACGTTGCAATGACAGGGAATTTTGTTTTGCATAGGAAAAAGGCGCTGAGAAATAAAATTATTTCAAATATAAGGTGCATTGGCGTGTGTGTTTTATTACATCCTTGTTGGATATGTATGGCGGAGTCGATACATCTATGTTATCTGCGTATAAATGGCGTGGAGAGCAATCTGTGCACGGTGCGACTGCGAGGTAAACCCGTCTATTTTTACCGAGAATTTTTATCGTTTATCGCATATCGAAAGAGTATTGTACGAACAGATTTGTTGGCGGCTCCCAGAAAAGATTTTTTTTTTTAATTTTTCCCATTCTTCAATATTTTTCCACACATCGCTCTTAAGTAGAGTTGCGATCGTGGATTCCGAGTTTTTAATGAATAAAGATATCTTGAAAATTCAAAGTTTCAAAGAGCATTTTGTTACGTGAGTTGTTTTCCATCCGTTCGACCATTATGATTCAGCTTGCAGCTCCAATGAATAGTAATGAATCAATTGCACCCGAGATCACACCTAGCCGTATATCACTGCATTGTAAGAAAACGAGTTTAAAAAAACACTATGAGACGTTTAACTAAAACCTAACTATGTATAAATACCGATATGTCAGATTTATTTTATATTAATAAGCTAACCCAACAAACGTTGTTCTATACAAATTTAAATTGTGTTTTTGAAAAGACTACAATCTAATTGACTTAACATCATGGAATATGTAAAAAAAAATACTTGCAATGACATGTTTATCTTTTTTTTAAGTTATTTATTATTTTTACATAATAAACTAACAACCCTTCGTTTCATAATTTTATACTAAAATCCCACAGAAAAAGGACCTTTTATTCCGAATGCTTGAACGTTTTGTGAAACATTTAATCTTGCTTAAAGTAAAACTTCTTTAAAAACATAAACAAGGTTAATTTGCTTATTGTTCTTAATTACGCATTAGAATTTGTCATTATTATCAAAATTACGTTCAAAAACCGGATCAAAAGTTAATGAATAAGCCTTTAAGGTTCGCGCAAATTTCCGATTCCCTCTTCGCGCCTATCACGGAAGCCTAGTTGATAAAACAAACACGTCAACAAACCCAGTTACTTGAGGTAAATCTTGATAATTTATGCATCGCATTGTGAATTCGTGTTAGGCTCAAACAGATAAGATCCCCAGCGTCCTTATCGCGAAAGAGTGGTAGAGTTTCTGCTGTTTTATGGATATAACTGAGCGCAAAATAGTAACTGGATGCGTCTCGCGGCTTTGCCAGCGAAGCACGCTATGAAAAGCCTTTATTACTACACTACAGGGATAGTGTAGATTTGAATTAGAGATAAAGTTTTGGATTTAGAAATTATTATGCGCTACTTATTGTTTATTGTAAATTATATATAACAGTGTTGTTAGTGGTATAACTTACTTAGATTCGGCGAAATAATTACCACCGTCACTGCAGTAAGCAACTCCAAGAATTTATTTAATTAAAAATTTATCAAGCGCACTTGTCTAATAGGGTTCCGTACTGATATGAATAGAACGACTTAGTATTTTGTTTGATCTATTAATGTTCAGTATTTTTTTTAATTCAGCGATTTGTGGAGTGCTGGAGCGTTTGCATTTTTCATTTTTTTTCTTTAATTCAAAATTATTGCATTCCAAAAGCCGATGCATTGATATTATATATTATCATATAAAGCAAATTTCCACAATTTTAATACAACTGCCGTAAAAAATTGTAATATTTTTCAGGTTCATATATTTACACAGGTTCATATATGGGAGTTTATTTATTCTATCATAACTTTTAAAGGACTGAACATATTTATATGTGTGGGGTATCGTTACAATCCAAGCATCATTGCGAGCGACACTGGTTACAAATTTAAAAGCACAAGGTTTTTTTAATTGCACTTCATTTGTGCTCGAGATTCTGAGAATATCAGTAGAAGACGGCCGTAGATGCTTACGAGAATGAGGCCGTAAGGGTTCATTTTTTTACAGAACCCTAACGAATCCACAAAAAATGTTCAGCTACTATTTTTGATGAAGCAACAAAAGAAATGGTTTTTCGGTGGTCATTTATGGCGCTTGATTGTTATGTTGTCAGATAATGGAAATTAATGGTGGGCTCGTGCTCACGGGTTGAATGCAAATTGATTTTAATTTTGTGAAACTCAATGCCGCGACACTTGGCATTCTCGCGTATTTATGGCCCGAAACGTGATGTGCGATTTCCGAGAAACGATTATAATCCGAGACATTATTACGAGGACCATTTCTTTGCATCGCTTTGCTGATTTACGCGAACACTGTAAGAATATAGAAGAGCAGTTTATGACCGATATGGAACGTGCATCGAGGTAATGGCCCAGTTGGTGGTGACCCAGTATGCCGACCTGGGGTTCCGGATTCGATTCCGATCCGGTGCAGATTTATACCTCGGGTGTTGGGTGCTGAAGAGTTGTAAAACTTTAGGAAAAATAGAACTGATAATCCTGAGTTACTTAAAAACATATAGAAAATCTGAAACGGACATGTGCAGATTTCCTCGTATTGTTCGCAGTCATATCTCACTTAGTACGCGATTACGCGTGCAGAATACACGGTGCCAACATGTGTGCCGATAGCCCACAGCCGGATGGCACAGTGCCAACCTAACACACTTATCTCGAACGCGTTTCCTGCGCCTTGCCGCACGAGCCTTCCAAGGGCCGGCCAGATCCTATTTGCAGGACACAACGAATATTTAAATATTGCTTTAATTTAAATGACATAACCGCAAAAGTTTTAAGCGGCTTAACTTGCGAGGATGCGTTTTGATAAGAGTTTTTTTTCTGCGCTGTCTTGCAATAATGGCTAATTAAGGGTTCATCAAAACTTGATTTTCTTCAGCGCTATTTAATGCTTTTTTGCTATTCCAGCGCTTATAACGTCTACTCCAATCCCTCTTTTGTAGAAGTCTCGTTGCCCCTTTTACCCCTTTATATTAAGACCAGACCCTGTTTTAGGACCAGCCCTAACTCTCGCTTGGCACAAACTTATACATTCCTCTCAGTGTGATACTGAGTTTCCCGTATTTACAAGTACTATCTGTATTGCAAGCTATTGAGAAATGTGCAAATCGGCAATGCATTGAATAATTTTAGTTCTAGAAGGCGTTTGTTCACCACAAAGAATTTTAAGATTAGGTCATTTTATTGACAACAGAATTAAGATAAATTATAATCCAAGTCTTTTCCGATATGCTTTTTTATTATATTCGCTTTTAAATTATTAAACTCAAAATAATATTTTACTTAAAAATACTTTTCTATGATAAATAGTAGTAAGTTTGCAGGCTTACCCTAACCCGGACCCTGGGCTTTCACCTCACAGACGTATATGGCGCTAATCTATCAAACTGTCAGTCATGCGATATCTCAGCAGCATCGCATCAGCCAAATACAGAACACTATAAAGCAACTAGCGGACAATTCGATTGACCACTATTTACGGAATAGAAATCGCCGTGTGGTTTTGCCTTATTTTTTGCGCGGGAAACAATAAAAGTTTTTAATAATTCATAAGGGCGTGGCGGTTGCGCGGGCGCATTCGTATCACGTGCCACCACGATGCGATCGCTTTGATAATTCCACAAGGCAAAAATAGTGCTATTCCCACGATCGTAAAATCACGATGTTTTACATCGCCTACCCGGTTAGCGAAACTGGAGACACGTTCTCTTCCCGAGAAACCGCCATCTTGATGGTCTTTTTCTGATAATTTGGCTTCGGTTGGTTTTTTCTCGTTTAGTTTATTATTCCGCCATTTAGATGCCAGTGCAGTTTATTCGAGGCTCGTTTTTGAAGTTACCGCCAAATAACCTAATTTAGGAACAACTTTATTTAATACATCGCTTGCCTTTGATCGATGACCTAATTGTATAACAGTCACTGCAGTTAACGGATTCCTACAAATCAGTAGTACCAAACTGAAACACTGATGCGTTTGCAATTAAAAACAGATTACAGTGCACCCAAAGACACTTACGAGTTGCAATTTAAGAAAAACCTCTTGACATATTCAGTTATTCTTTCAAAAATCTTAAGTAATTTACCGAAGAAATTCGTAATTAGCGTGACTAAAACTTTAAGGACGGGGCCAGATACAAGCGTATTATTATCGGCAATAATATGCAATTTAATTCAATTCTAAAAACGTGGACAGTATTTAAAAATGACATAAAAGACTTTAAAGGTACGAAAATGTCCCTAAGGACTTGAACCGGGGTTTGTGAAGTTTGTTGCCGTGTGGGTGCGTCCACTACGCATGCAACACCATTAATTAATTTAGGTTTCCTTGAGGCTTTTAATTTTTTCGATAAAATTTAATAACCAGCCAGCCACTGATCTAGAATGGCGTTTTATTCGATATTAGAAAAAAATACAGTCGAATTGATAACCTCCTCCTTTTTTGAAGTCAGTTAAAAAATGGAACAAAGATCGAAATTCAAAATTCCCGCCTTCACCGTTGGCGCGTTCGTCAGAATGCAAAGTTGATTACCGCTCGCAACACATTAAGCTGTCTTGACGTATTATTAATGCTTCAAAGTCAGTTTCCACACGTTTCAAATCACTTAGGATAGTCCTACTTAAAAAATATTGTCACGAGTTCTACATTATTTTATACTGACATTTGATCAACGGATAAATTTATTTATTTTCAGCAAAATCAGCACTCACTAATCACTACAGTAAAGCAAACCAGCTCCGAACGAATCATAATAAACGAAATAATAAAAAAAATAAAAAAAATAAAGTTCTTGCGTACATATTACATACAAATCAGAATTAAATTTGGAAAAGTAATCTAAATTTAACCTGAAAATACATTATCCCGTATTTAAGTAGCGAATTTGGAAACATGACGACTCACCTTTGATACGGCGGCGGAGAAGCCGGCCTGGCACAAGCCCGTCTTCCGCAGCCCCGTGCTCGCTGTGAAATTTAAAAATAAATTAATCACTGAGCCAGAAAATACTACAGAACAGATATCAAATAGAATAAGCAATGAGCATTTTATAACTCTTTAGCGATCGTTGGTTTTACAAATCTAGAAATAACTATATCCGATAATATGGATATTTTTTTTTCTCTACCAATTTTACACAGACTGATGCCTGTAGTTGAAAACAAAAACAAAATATTTTGTCAACCCAGTGATATATTATGATATCATTCGATAAAATCAAAGCCTAACATTTTATATCTAGTCATATTTTATAACTTTTTTGTTGTTTTTAATAACGAGCTTAAGGACTTTAAGGACTTAAAGCTAAGGAAAGAAATCGCCTCGACGTCACTTCTATTTGATATCTGTACTGTGAAAGCAAAAAATATAACGATAAAAGTTATATCCATCGACCTGTTTGGGAGTAAAATCATATTATTAAGATATTTGATACATGAACAAATATATAAAAATAAATAGTCTATTTTTTACATTTGAAAACGCCCAACGAGCCGCATACATACACGTGTAATATGTAAACGGCTATTCAGAAGCGGGCGAATATTTTGATTGAAAAATAAATTCGTTATAATTCTTCCAATTCAAGTGCATATTACTATTCTCTTGTCTATCTACCGCAGCTACACAATAATACAAAAAAAAACAATAATAAACATGCAATTTTATATCACACAGGAAGTATTATAAATAGGCACAGAATGAATAGATATTACCATAGACTATAGACCTCTTACGATAATTCTATTTTACAAAACGATTTACAATTCTGCCAGAAATAGAATTTACAATTGTTTCAATTTCAAGAAAATTATTGATATTTAAAGAAACATTTCATTTTATAACTACAAGTGCAAATATCGTAACGTTGTATTTTTTATCAAAATCGAAAGAAGGTGGATTCTTTAATCATTTTCTTCATTGTAAAGCTTCAGGATGGAAAATTGAGTCATAATTTTTTTGAACATTATTTTCGTGTGTTATATATGTGACATTTTAATATATGCTACGCTACACGAACAGTATACCACGTATATAACAAAAGTAAATCGCATTGACATATTATGTAACTCAAACACCTTCACAAAATTCGTTTTACGTAACTGCAAAGACATTGAGATACAGATTTCGATAGTCCAAGAAGTCCTACTAACTGTCACTTATAAATTTTTGGAATATCGATCACTTTTGTTCCAAGTACCTGCTTTTTAAAAAAATTTAAAACTAAAATTACTGGTAATATTCGTTGCCAATATGAAATGATTTTACATAGGGCTTCGATTTGACAGGCGATGTGGATGATAATTATATGTTCGTTTATCGTGTGTTATTGTGACAAGTGAGAATGTAAGAATGTAATAGTGTACTACACTATACAGGTGCTATGACATCGATACCACATGTATATACTCACCCTCTTCCACGCTTCGATACCCTAGACAAAATATATAATAACAATAAGTAGGTATTAAATATAGTAAATACAAATTTATGTTTCCATTCGCCGAATAATCGCATGCAACAGTCATAACATACTTTTAGTTTTTTTTTAATATAATAAATACGTAGTCGTGAATCTAATAATATTATTTACTATTATTCAGTTCAATGTAAAAAAATTATAATTTTAATAATGTTAACATACTTAACATTACACAAATAATGTATACATATAATACGCTTGATACGCTAATTTGAACTAGCATAAATTAATGTTGTGTAAATATAGTTACAAAAAGTAATAATAGTTTACGGCGTAGGTTCAAATTGCACCTGCCTATCCGCCATTACCGGCGGAAGTGATGGCGAGGTTTTCGCGCGTTTTGACGTCCGCCATTTTAACAAACGTCAAGTCACAATAAAATTGCGTTTGGTTAGCCGAAACACCAAAATAGGCGTACTAATTCGTTACAGTTGAAATTTGTCCATTAACAATTCTGTTCTTCTAACATTAAAATTTATTGCATTAAAAAAAATGTTGTTAGGAAAATTATCGCGTTTAATTATAAGAACGTGTTCAGATCTGTTATTCGATTTATCAAACGGCTCTAGATTAATTGAACTGAGTGACGCAGAATTTAATATAGATATTTTAGCACGCCTAATGATTTGGACATTATTCAGATAAAATATCCTTAATTATGGTCACCTAAGAGGGACGGACAAATTGTACACATTTTATTAGTTTCGGCTGATCGATAATCTATTTTAGAGAATCATTGACTTCCTTAAAACTGTACTTACAGCTTCTGCAGGGCGAGAACTCCTTCACTTCGCTAGCATCAGGCGTCGACGCAACGAAACAGGAGCCGACCGCGTCGCGTTGGTTCAGCTTCGCAGTCACGAACGACACGTAGCGAGGGGCGCAGGCCTGCGGGCAACGGTATCCATTATTTAGTGGTCGAAGAACCTATCCAGGTTCGACCGGATCAGTACCACCACCACACCTATTTCAGCTGTAAATTAAATTTCAACTCTTGCGAGCTGTGTTTCAGTTTGAAGGGTGTGGGTGCCGGCACGCTTTGGATAAATGAGGCGACCAACTCAGGAGTAGCAACGTAGCTGTGACCGATCTCGAAATGGACAATGGTTCGATTAGAATTTAGTTACGGTTGTCATGGGCTGCAACGTTCGCTTAAGACCAGGCGAACTACATGCCCATATGCTACTTTTGAATCAATAAAAAAAGCTGAAAAAAATGTATGTTCGTGTCGGCAATGATTAAAATGGTTTGTTTTTGTAAATTTTAATAAAAGAAACCAGTAAATGGTATACCGCTACATTTTTTTCATTCTGGTAATTTAGAGTTGCATTGCAGTCGACTTACAAGGCAACTAGCGTAAACTTTGAGAGAGAAAACTTCGAAATATCTTCAAAGACGAAAAGACCGTGCAATGCAAATAAGGAAGCCTAGTGTACACTGCGATTTCTTTTAAAATAAAAAGTGCACGACGAAGAAACTCTGCTGTGAACTTAATAAAAATTAGTTGGAAACTTTCCATAGATTTATTTCAGAACCTTAAATGTTGTTGAATTTACTCAATGGTGTCAATTTGAAATATGAATATGAACGCCATATATAGGTTATAACATATATCAACCTATACTTGAGTTGAGTTATATGGCTTAAAAACTTTTGCATGTAACTGAATTACTCAATTTAATTTAATAATAGTATTAATGAATAGTTAAATTGAGTTGAATTGAATACATAGGGAAATAGATGCTTAATTAATTTTGACTTTTTATTATATATGTATAAATATACACACACAATATGTACATTCTGTGCTATATAAATAGAGTGGAGTGGTTTATTACATCAATAAAAAATAATTTTTTTCCCAATGATAATAGAGATCCGGAATCCAGTATCTTGTTGTGCAATATTGACTTTAATTTTCGGAATTTAAATCAATGGAAGAGAAATACAAAATCAAAAGAAACTGCCTACGCAGAAACGCAGAAGGAGATGGATGACAAGGAAAATACGTAAGAAAATTCAAAAGGAAAGCAAGGTGAAGCGGGCGCGGAAAATTGGCTTCATTAGATAGAGGGATGGAGGGCGCGTTAGCAAGGACACACGGCCGTGCACAATGATGATCTCCTGCCGGAAATGTTAATAAATTAATATTTTCTGTTTACTTCTCATACACTGGATCGTCTTTAATACACTTGCCGCAGAAAGAGCTCTCCTACTAAGCCGGTAACGCATTAGTGGCTCTTCTAGTGTTGCCCATGTCCATAGACGACGGTGGCCACTTACCATCAAGTGGGCCGTCGGCCTGTTTGCTGGCTTTATTTATGATTTTTTTTTATTATAAACGGAGAAATTTATTATTGATTTGATAAATTGCCACCAACATACCACCATAAATTATTATTATTACAACAATTAACTATTTATTTAACTTTCATAAAACTTAATAATATAAGGAATATTGAAATAAGGGAATTAAACTTTAAAAAAAAAGATAGACGTTGGATAAATCAGTAGAATTTAACAATGATATTATTAGATGTTTCTATATGTAACTTATAATTTCTTATAAATTTGTCACGTACAATGAAAAATAGTGTATATGAACATTTTTGTTGCAATCTTTAACGGAATTGTACATGTCGGAATTTAAAAATGTGTGTAATTTATGCATGTAAATAGAGATATCGTATAAGCAAAAGTTAAACACAAACATGGCAAAAATGTCTCTAGAGGAATTTTATTTTTATTAAAAGCGATAAACGTCTTTTATTGTGCTCGCTGAATCACATCGCTCCAAATATGTCGCATAGGTATGCGTACTTTGCGCTTCGTTGCCTGTGTGCCTATTCCAATCTCATCTGCCGGATTGTATTATTTAAAATTCATAAATTCATTTGTTATTTGTTTGTTTCGCATTGACTTATGTATTTAAAACTTTTTGAATGGACCGTTCAAAATGCGATGAAGTAACAAATAAGAGACACGGCTCACTGCATGTTTTTAAAGACAACTTAGGAAAAATGTATTTAAACAACTTCGCATATTAGTAAAGTATTCGATCAGTAACGTAAATAAAGAAATATACTATATTTCATATTTTTTTAAGTTCACTGATTAAGCTTATACTTAATGGTCACATAACCTAACCAGTTCCGATGAAATTTGTTGTTGAGTTTAAAGGTGTGGGTGTTGATCTTATTCCTACGAAGTGGTAAAAGGCACCTATGATATAATCGATTTCGATCAAGACAATTGTCAAGCTAAAATATTTATATCTTGTATTCGACAATCATGGTTTATGTAAACAGTAACGGCGAAATTGAATTAAAATAATTAATTAATATTTTTATCTTATATCAAAAAGCAGCTCATTCTCTAAATAAGAAAGTTCTGCCATCATCACCGCACATCTCGATTGAGTGAGGCATGTTTATGTGCCAATTGGCGTCGCAATGAACTGGCATTCTAGCGGAGAGTAAGTTCTCGGCAAAGGCGCTCCCGAGTTGAGTAACAAATTGAACCATGCCGCTGGCAACTCACAAATAATCATACACAAGGTATCTTGGATAAGTTTCGCACCGAGCACCAGCTCTGAAAGTTCATCTAAGTCGATCCTGATAGTAATTCACTTTCGAATTGCGGTCAAAATACAAATGAACAAAGTACACATTGCCGCGCTGTACACGCTTACCACGTTTATTTTGTACCAAATAATATTTTGTTGCCAGAATTTTATTATTGCTCAGCCTTACAATAACTATCGTGTAATATTGTTAAAATATTGCAATTTACTGCCTGTATTTTCGTTCATAATGATATTAATTGAAGTAAACGTATTTAAAATTAACATTAAATATGCTATTGAGATTAAAAAACAGCTACACAAATGACAGTCGAGAACCGATAGTAAATTTTTGTCACATCGTGCAAATGAACAATAATTATATAGATTAGACAAGGAGCGATTTAGGACCATTCATACAGGTTCAACAAAATCCAATAAAACCTTTTGAATGCTCCGCAACTCATCGGGCAAAAAGCTAATCCGTAGAATAATGGGGTTATAGATATCAATGCCGAGGCAGGCATGGCGAAAAAATATGTGGATTGTCTGACGCAGACTTTTGCTATCAATTCTAGTATTAACCGTTGTATAAATTAAAGTAAGGCTTTTGTTCGTAGTTTCATTATCTTTTCGTTAATTTATTTATTTAGTGCATTTTTTTATTCAAATATTAGCTTTTAAATTTTAGATATTAGAAAACAGTAGGCATAAAAAGTCTCGCACTAAAATATGTTAAAGTCAACGAGTTTTACGTGGTTGTATTTGTCCTGTATACTATGCAAAATAAGCCATTTAGTACGAAAATAGAAAAATACAATTTCATTAACATCGATAGTGGACAAATTTAGAACACGTGAACAATGTTTGTTAAGCTTTTTAGTACAACGCATATCACACAACGGAAAATTGTACGTGCAGTTGAACTAAATTGGAATAGAAGCAAAATAGAAAATACGTTTGTTTGGATTTAGTGTATTTTTTTATATTGGTAGGATAATAAAATATCTTAATATTTACGCGACTCGTGACTCACTTGGTAGAAATATTGTCTTACGTACGGAGGGTTATGCGTTCGATTCCCGGCTACGGCAGACATTTGTGTGTTAAATGTTGTGTTCTTTTAGTTGTTTTTGATGTGTTTAGGCGCGACACAGGAATTATATTTATATATTTTAATTTTTATTTTGTTTATAACAAAAATTTGTACACAATATAAACTTGGGAAAATATTTTCTATATTCCATGAGAAATAATTCGTATTCGAATAGTAATCAAAAGGAATCTCGACATCGAAAAGTTTTTATTCGATTTTTTCGATAGTGAATCCGGTTCCAAACATAAAAATACTACCCTCTTCTGAATAAAATTGCTCAATTTATTTAAACAGCAAGTAACTTTACTTTCTTATAACAATATAATAAATTGAATACTATTATCCAAATGAACGGAATTTTGCTTGGATACGAGTCTGGTTTTCAAGAAAACATTTTTCGTAATTGCGTATGTCTACATCATTATCTCAATTTTCGGTACGGAGCTCTTGTGGAATATCTCTAATAACAAACTCTTCTAAAGTATGCCGAGCTCGTTATAAACGACCTCTTGGAACACGTAAATGCATCGCGGCGTGCAGAGAGTTTAGGCACTTGTCTTAGCAATAACGAATGCATCGGCGGTGAAACATAATTTTAAGAAGAAACAATGCTTACTCTTTTTCCTAAGTTAAAATATGCAACTACCCTGTTTTTTTCGTATTAGATCTCTTAGAAACAGATGTTAAGGTTATTGGATTGGATCTATCTTAAAACCTCCAATCGTTGTACATTGGCTATGTTCAATATTTTTTGCTAAAATACTTACTATGAATTTGTTTTTATTCTTCAATATTCATGGAGTTTTGTTTTTATTTAATGCAATTGCTAACGTGATTTTTCATTTTGTACCAAGATTTTATAAAAATACTTTTTTAATTACGAATATTCCCCCTGCATTAAAATTGAAACGTAAGATTAATTATTTCTTTTAAAAAACAACATAAAATAACCTCCACACTTTACTTGCTTACTTATAGATTGTTTTGTTGTATATAGAGCAAATCAAATATTTTATATCTAATATTACTATGGAGTCCCTTCCCTCCCTAAACCTTTCAAAAATAAAACTAAAATATTTTACAAGATACGAATGAAATAATTTTACCGAATTAGAGTCGAACTATAATATATATTCTAATGACCGAAACGTTATTATGACCATTAATGAATTAGTAATAATAACTGTAAACATTCTTGGTTTTGAGACATACATTGATAGAATTGTATAGGGTATATGGTCATAACTAAGATTTGTATACAGTGACATCCATTTTTCGATACACATTCAAGCGGCAACAATATGTATGGTACTTATGACCTTTTAGACAGTAGACCTTTTTGGTGTGTTGTTTCAAATTCCTTGATAAGGCGTCCAATGGCAATGACCTAATGCACTGCTTTTTAATAGCATTGAACTCAATGATACATGCTCTTATAAGTTTACACGTACAAGTACAATATTGGTATACTCACCTCACAAATAAATACATATTTTTATTATGTCGTACAAATTTCCTTAAACTTTAGTTAGTCAAAATAATATAAATTAATTTCATAAAACACATTTTTAATATTTTGATAGGCATTTTAAATAATTTGATATTTGTACGTAAGCACCTAAAAGCTGATAATTGTCAATACATTGTAACTAGTATCCTAAAATATGCTAATAAATAAAAAATGACATTAGTACGAGTAAAATAATTTGTTTTTCTGTTAAATACACCAATTAGAAGTGCGCATATCATGTTAAAAAACTTCAGGGAAAGTTTTGTTGTTTAAAGTTTAAGGCTCAATGTTAATTTACTTTTATAATTATTTTCGTTCAATTATAGGTTTTATATTTGTTGCGCATTCCTAGTTGAATGCCTTCATGGTTGATTTCACACAAATAGTACACGGCCGGTAGTTGTTTTGTAAGAAAGCGGATGCAAACAACTGCCGTAGCGAGGGCCATTACCTAAATATCTCCAGTAGAATATAGGAGAAATATGTTAAAATGTTTCAGGAGCGTAATATTTTTTGTTGAAAAAATTGTCAAACGTTTTCATGCTTTTATTGTTTTGTCTATTTAAAGTTTTAAACTACAAAAAATGTTCTCTTATGAGTATGATCTCTTAACTTTTCATTAATTAATTGCTTACACTAAGTAAACTTACCGTCGGAAGATGTGACGGCACTGCTAATTACAAATAATAATAAAGCCATCAAACTCGACGCGACTCGTAGACAGTTCATATTGTTCAAAGTGTTTAGCCAATCGACATGGTAATCTGGGAAACTTTTCCGTCTACAGCTGGCATGTCAACAAAAGTGTTGTCATGAGTTTGCCGTTACGGCAATAAAGTTTTTGCTCATTGATTCGCCGGGTCGGCGTAGGAATCGGTTCGATTAAATATTCATTGGGCGGTTGTGGGTCGAGCGGGCGGCTGAGTCGTGGTCGCGGTCGTGGCTCGCGGCACGAGCGCGGAACGTCGGGGCGCGTGACTGCGGCCTCGGGGCGCTCCGACTGCGTACTGCTACGGAGCTGTGCCGCTTTGTCTACGAGACTACGAGAGTTCTACGCTCGCGGCGCTTGCGTAGCCCCGCCTCGCGCTCGGATGAAAGGAAGGAACATTGCCAGTATTTGTAACAGTTTGCGTCAAATTGATATAAATGGAGACGGTTTTAATAAAGTGTAATTGACTTTTGCCGACTTTGCGTCGCATTAATTTCGGCCACGCTAAGACGCCTCGGGCAGGTGCGCCGTTAAATACCACCGAAGCGACTTTGCTTTTTGCTATGAATAATCTCGAATTTTAATGTATGTTAATTATGACGAGATTTTAAGTTAAGTAGCTATCTCAAAGATTAAAGTTAACTTACAAATTTTATAAATCTTTTACTTTTAAAATCCTTATAAATATTTAAAGATGATTTTTAAATGAATTTGTTTTTAACTACATAGTCACTGAAATGGTCACCAATGGATTTATTTATTCAAATCTTTTTATTTCAAAATCATAAATTTGGTACGATAGCAACTTGTTAAAATAAACATTCGTCGAAAATATGCGTACCAAAAGCTTTAGCGGCATGATAATTTGTAAATATCAGCTATACCCAAACATTTTTCTTATTCCCAAAATAGGTACCTTTTATATAATATAGGTTTTAATGTTATGAATATTTTTATCGTAGCGTGATCTTATTGAATTTTATTTTTATCATTCAATTACGTATTGATATAAATTTTATATTTCATAACAAATAAGGAAACTGTAAAAATATCTCAAATAACATATAAAATTATTATTACAAAAATATGATGGAATCTCTTAATTATATTACTAAAATATACTTTTACGAAAAATTTAAATTTAAATTCGGCAATTAAAAAAATCTTTTTTACTTAATAATTTATACAACCAGAAAGTTTTCTTTATTCTATTTATTACATAGATCATACATACATCTAACAGATTTTTTGTATTTAATATACTTACATAGCGTTTTAGTGGTAAAGATCCTCTTTAGTATCTGAAGTATATACATATAAAGCTTGAAAAAGGCACCGACACGAAGCTTTCTAAGATTATAAAACCCAAGACAAGACTTTACGACTATTGCCTAATATAAAGAAGCGAGAAACACAGCGCTAGACTGGATAGAACAGAACAAAGATACTAAAGCTAATCTGTAAATCATAAATTAACAAATAAATAATTGACCATTGCTTTAAAAAAACACTTTATTTTTACACTAATTTTGTTTTATTCCTATACCAATAATAAACAAGCATGAAGTTCACCTGGTGTTAAGAGATCATTAAAGCCCATGAGAAGTCTAACCAACCTCTAAGTGGACTATTGTGTCGTCAGGGATCGACTACATTATTACTTCTGAGGACTAAGTTCGTCGACTCGTATATCCTGCATCCTGCATATAATCTTTAAACTGAAATAATTCGTAAGAGTTGCATTACAGCAAAACTGGGTGTGGTATAGATATCCGGTGGAACTTAGATTGGTACTTCCACTACGCATACAGGTTTTAATATACATAGTTGGATTTTGTTTCCGAGTGAGTTGCATTTCAAATAAATTGCGTGGGGTTTCACTGACGTGGAATTTTTATTTTCTTTAATATGTTATTGTAGTGAATGTTTTACACCTATTATTAATACTCGATGGTCACTTTATTTTCATGCGTTTTAACGTGTTTACTTTTTCGGTAAACTATAATCTACCTACAATTTCACGTGGGTACCTAGGGTTGTCAACTTTATTTGTTTTTTTTATTTGAAAAATAAATTGTATTTTTAAGAATAACAGCAAAAAAGTATATTCATTATATAGCATATTTAATTCATCGATAGAATGACTTTTTCTATTTCAGGATGACAGAATGTTGACGTTTAGTAGCCGTGAAGTGTGCAAATACTGCATATGTGTAAATTTCGTGTGTAATTTACCAGCGCTGCGCTGCGGATGCACTCTCTCGCAGTTAATATAAAAAAGCAGTTGAATTAACGATGAAAGTATAATACTTTATTATTTTTCTTAAATATATAGTACACTTGACTGAAATATAGTAAGATACAATATATTATAGTACGGGTGGCAACCCTAAGGGTACTTACGTGACAGTTTAAAATTGATAAAGGATTAGTTCACGACAAAGGGAAGTCTTTACGGATTTGTCTTGAAGGGAAGTATTTAAATACCTTGGTCGTGCGTTTCAACTACAAAAGGGCAATATTCTAATTTAATAGACATAAAAATAAATTAGATGCCATGGATCTTAGACAAAAAATACGGCATACGACATATCATTTTTTACTCAGGTG
>DWHE01000022.1:0-18238 GCA_018247495.1 Satarupa nymphalis | reverse complement strand
GATAAATGAGGCGACCAACTTAGTCCTCAGGAGTAGCGACGCAGCTGTGACCGATCTCGAAATGGACAATAGCCCAAGTCGAGGTTGGTTACAGTTGTCATGGGCTGCAACGATCACTTAACATCAGGTAAATTGCATGCTCATTTGCTACTCTTATATAAATAAAAAAAATCAAATGGATAGGCATTTCACCTCGCGGTAAGTGATCACTGCATCCAATAATGACAAATGTAAAAAACCACAAGTTGAAAGTTCAATTCGGCGTATGATTAACTGCATTGCGACTCGTGAGGATAAAGTTTATCCACATAATATATCCTAATCTTAGCCGGTACCCATACACCTGCAAGACAACCCATAAGAGTTGCTTTACTATAGAAATACGCGTGGTGTGGTCGAACTTCGCAAGGTAGGTAAAGTGGGTGGACTTCATGTTTAATATCATTCTCCACTGGTAAACCCTTAGCTGACGGTGAAACTACGAGCCAAAGGTTAAAATGTAGATGTACTTCAATATAAATACAATTAATAAATAAATACAACAGTGTACACAATATTCAATTCGAAATTTAAATAATAAAAGAAAATAATTGAAATGAAATAAACTATTGTATTGATTTTAGACATAAATGAACGTCTTTGATTTAATATTGTTGAAATAATTAGGTTTATGTTACAAATATGTATCTATATCTTTTAAACATAAATTGAGTTATGAAAAACAGGATAATGTATGAATAAAACATGAATAAAAACCGAAATTTATTATTTTAGTCGAGTTTGTTTAAAACAGCGTCCGTAGTTCTCGTACCAGGCTTTCTAATAAATACTTTATTTGTAAAAAAATTACATCCAAGCCGTGGGTTTACGATATTGTTTATCTGTAGCCGCGAGCTGTGGAATAATGGAGGATCCCTATTTTTTTCTCTTTTTAAGTATTTAAATTATTCAATATTGTATCTTAAACAGTAACATACAAATGGATCATATAATAAAATACATACTGTACCGAAGCCATCGAAATAATGACATCGCAACTTTTTAATATCGAACGAGAAAGAAAACTTACACAAATTACTTTAACGAATGTAAGAATTTTTTTTAAAATAATTGTTATTATTTGTCATTTTAGATAAAAGGGTTTTGGAATATACATAACAAATAAAACTATCTTGTTAAAAATTACTTTCTGTCTAAATTTAAAAGGGCGGTCGTAATTTTTAATTACACTTAATTAGTTTACTTGTATTTGTATGATATTATTTATGGTCATTACCTCGATACTTCACAATCTTTACAGTTTGACCGTAATTGATTATAATATTCTTTCAGTTTAAGGCTTTATATCATGTTTTTAATTTTTTATAATTATTGCTCTAGATTATTTTTTCTGTCTTTGGTCTATCTATACGTTGAAACTCCGATGTTATACTGACTTGACGTATGAATGTAATAATATCAAAATATGCCGTCGTTATGTGATCTACAGTGTTCTTATGGAGTTTACATAAAAGTGGATGTTTATAAATATGAGATCGCTAAACTCCAACATCATTCGATCGATCATCATAAAATTTGCCATGTACTCGTATGCATATTTTTTTATTATGGAACAGTAATAGATGTTTATGAGATGTAGTGATACCATAATATCAAGTAGATTGCGTTGCGGATTCTTACTTCAATATCATAAAATACGAGTTTTTTGTTATTTCAAAAATGTATTATAAGAGTCCTTGAGAAAATTTACATTCTTCGAGCTGTAAGAAATAGTTTGCGCAACGAAAGTTTTTCAATAAGAAATATGACTTAAATGCTTGATACTAGCTCAGTATACCAACCCGATGTTTCCGCTAGTTCAGGCATAAATTTAACACAACACCCATTTAAATTTAAGTAGTTCGTGTCGACAACGATAACTTTGCGTGCAAAAAAACAGTTTCCATTCACATAAAACGTTAGAGTTTAAATAATAAGTATGCCCCAGATTCAATTAATTTAAAAAAAAATTACATCAAACATTTATTTGAAAATAAATTAACAATGCAAAAATATTGTACATACGTTTTACAAATTGGAAAATGCATTTTTTTTCAAACCATATGATTCATCGTACCAAGAGAATTGCATTTTACGCCCATAAAAATGCGCCTTAATCCATTTTTCAACATAAAGTTTATTTCCTAGTTCTACATGTATTTCCTATTACTCAGATATGTTATGTTAGTGCAATAGGCGTATTTATTGGTTGTGAAATCTTAAACTGTACATTATGAATAGCGATACGCGCGAACGTAGAACAACTAGTGCGGCGCGGGACGTTCGCTCAAATTTATGAGTCGCACTGCGGAATATAAATTCTTGCGTGGCTCCCAACGAGGGGACCGCGAAAAATTTATATACACTAGGCTGGAAATATGCTCGTTTTCTAGTTAACAACATAATTAAAATTAATTTCACTCTCTGGGATAGCGGAGTACGGAGAGCTCTTACTTATTACGGTTAGTTTGATTTTAAAATTATTTCATTCGGGGTAAAACTATGTAATTATGGGAATAAGAAGCAAGGTTTGGTCCTACTCATAAGTTTTCTCATTTACAACATGAGTTATGCGGAAAAATAAAAATATATAAATATTGTATTATTTTCAATTATATTGAACTTAATTATTAATATTATAGGATTAAATTTTTTTGAAGGAAAATCTAAGTACGATAAGTTCAAAACTGTTTAAATGTATTTAAGTATCGTATACTCACTTTAACTCAGATGTAATTTGAAATGCTATCTTAATTAAAATGTATTTTTAATACTTTATCCTTTACATCGATCGCCAGGGAACAGAGTGGAAGAGAGTGCTCTAAACCATCCCTGATTTTCAGATCTGAAAAGTTTGGAAGTTGCAGCCGTAATAATATTTACAGATAACGCTGTGTCCGTTGCTAAGAGTTACGATAAACACGACACTTGTACCGCGGCCAAGTAGCCGTATGTAAATCTGGGCGAAATATTCAACACCGCCAATTGTTTCACGAGAGTTTATCATAACTTTATAAATGTACCAAAAAGTTTCTGCTTACGAACAAATGTGCGGTATAATCTCTAACACATAAAGCGGTCGAGTTCTTATATTGTGGATAGCTTCCAATATATTTCTTGCGTGTTCGAACGCAATTCATGAGATTATTGCTAGTCTTTCTTTTCTTCAGTAGATGTTCGAAGGAATATACGAAAGTTTTTTTTTATTATAGACAAATGAAATAACTGATGGTATATTATCTTGGTTTTGTTAAGTGAAATAAAGTAGTATTCGATTGTTAGGATATGGATGTAAAGTTGGAATTTTTGTTTGATTGTAATTATTATTACTTAGTGCTGGTAGAAGCTGTCCAGGGTCGACCACACCTATTTCCGCTGTGAAGCACTTCTTACAAGTTGTATTTTAGTTTGAGGCACGCTTTGGATGAATGAGACGACCAACATAGCCATCAGGAGTAGCAACACAGTTGTGAGCAATTTGAGGTCGGTTACAGTTATGATGGGCTGCAGTCACTTAATAGCAGGTGATCTACATGCCCGTTTGTTACTCTTATATCAATAAAAATCTCAGAAGCTTATTGTATGTTTTCATAAGCATTACGAGCAACAAAAGTGAACTTTTAAAAAGAACTAATATGATTTTTACGATAATTATCCTCTTAAAGGTAGCACTGTTAAATTGTGAGCGAGTAATTTTCATGCTACATGATTAAAAGCTTAAGGTATAAGATTGAAAAGGATTATTATGCAACCTTTTCAACTTACACATTGGTTT
The DNA here is from genome assembly GCA_018247495.1 of Satarupa nymphalis. Taxonomy (NCBI): domain Eukaryota; kingdom Metazoa; phylum Arthropoda; class Insecta; order Lepidoptera; family Hesperiidae; genus Satarupa; species Satarupa nymphalis. The sequence continues at coordinate 14,424 of DWHE01000022.1, read as the reverse complement.
TTTTTTCTCTCCCACATAAAACATAATCTTGGAACGGTTAATTTAAATTCAATCTTCTAAAGTATCACAAGCATGAATTGTAGGCGTATTTCTTGATACTTTAGTATACTCTGTAAATATCGTGAATACCAAAGTAAAGAGCAAAGGACAAAATGAATAAAAGAGAAATACTTTTTCTTCGCGAAATGTGACAAAGAGGTGGTGCGGGATTTTTCAATGCGAAGTTATTGTCTGTGACGCAAAGTCGCTGTGACAAATAGTGCTGGGTTTTTCAGTTTTCTAAATATCTTCGTGTCTACATTTTCTTTTTAATCCAGTATTATATTCTTCAACCAGAAAAGTAATTTTAGATAGAAATAATAAATGACTGCGGTATTCACTGTTATCTATAGATCCTCTCATATCTACTTAGAAATGAAAAGGTGTAAATTGTTTAGAGATAGAGATGAGAATAGTAAGGAAATAAGTAATACTTTTACGAGATTAATGAGTTACAAATTTTGCTATTAAGGTTTTTCGTCGTTTTAAAAGAATTTCAAAAAATATTTTGTTCATAACAGAGGTAGAATCTTGTCAGATTCTCCTATCCAGATCCGTTACATACGAGACGACCAGTTTAATTCTCATTAGTAGCAACGCAACTATGACAGACCTCGAATAGGATAATTGGCCTATTTGAGGTTGGTTATAGTTGGTAGTGGGCTGCAGTGATCACTTAATCTGCACAAAAAATGTAAGTCATTCAGTTCATTTGCTTTTTGTCCATGTCTGTCCATTTTAGTCCACGCTCCATATTTGTCCATGGTCCGTGTTTTCCATGGTCCATGTTTGTCCATGGTCGAACAGGTGTCGCTAAGTAAAATATTTGAAACGTTGCAATAACTTGATACTTACACACAGTGTTTGATAATCCAAACAAAATTATTTTAACCGTACTTTTGATAGCCAGTAAGTCAAATAGCGACTCAACCGAGATTGGGACCGTTCATCTACACACAGCCGCAGGGCTTTAGGCTGATACAAAGCCCTGTGTTCGCTCGTCCGAATTTGATAACCTTCGTGGTTTGTCAATCCAGCGGTAGTCGCCCTAAGCGATCATGCTGACAAAGACTTACTTTCAAATCGCACGAAGAAATGCGAATGTAGTACTTAGAAATTTATGCGTATTGTGTATTTCGTTTTATTTTCTGGTTAGTGTAGGATTGAATTTTGATAACCTGTAAAAGGTGGTAGAAACTGCCCAGGTTAGACCGGGCCGTCTTGATCTGTTAGTCCTAACAGCTAAGTTGAAACAACCCGTGTTATAACATACCAACGTCCACTTCATACTTTAAGCATAAAAACCGGAAATTGTACACTAGTTCTGCCATTTATAATTCTGTCACTAGTTCTTCAGTTGCCCTCATGCTCGTATTAAATCTCTGTTATAAAATACTTAAATATTTTAAGTAAATGTAAACCGACTGTAAATGATGAAGAGATAGTGATAAAATTAAGATAAATGATATAATGTCTTTTCTGGATTTGAGCCAATGCCGATAGTACGTGCGGTGAAAATAATGAAGTTTAGGAAAGTATCTTTTAGACAACTTTACGGGTCTCAGTTTCATCCATCTACGGAGTTTATATGTCTCCGTATAAAAGCTCACTTACCATAATGCTACGAGTAACGCCATAAAATATTGGTGAAACGCCATAATATATTAAGTCGTTTATAATTAACTTTTTATAATAACGTCAACGTATAATCATTTGAATTTATAATCTTGCGTTCATCTTGAAGTTCCAAATTCAAATTAATGTATTTTAAGGTAGGTTGTGTTAAAGCTGCAGGTGCTACCTGTTCCCGTCTTAACATGATAAATTTAAAAGCTTTAAAACACGCTAGACTCTTTTAATGTAATTTTGACCCACTCCCAATGATCCTAAAAATTTAAGTTTTTCGCATGTATTAAGGACCAAAGACAATATCTGCAATAATTTAATTTGCTTGACTTCATACCCTGACCAGCATTATCAGAATATAAAAATTGCTTGATTCGCAGCTTATTTTTGTTATCTATATAGCTTTTGAAGCTATTCATTTATTATATTGATAAAAAATTCACTTATTTTTATTATAATAATTTGTAATAAATTTTATTGGAAGAAAGGCTTAGGTATTTTTCACTACATTTTTGTCATTACTCTGCTCTTATAAATATCAAGCATACCTTTGTTTGGAATTTAGAAAACTTAAGATTATTTTTTTATAGTTTGCTTTGCTATAAAAGCGTGATTGAATTTTATTTTTCTACAAAGTACAATCCTTTAAACTATTCTTTATTTAAAATTTGTTAAATCGGTGTATACACCAGTTTCATCAAATCTCAAATCAAATCTAATCAAGTTTGATTAGATGAGGAATTAGTGTCACACTTATGAAGCTTTCGTGATTCAGTGAATTAGAGGATGTGCATTCACATACCAGCCGTTCTTACATAACTGCGTGTCTACATCAGCTTTCAACAACAGTACCACTTACCACCAGTGGCTCTGAATGACCGTTTGTCTACGTACTACTAATAGTTAGGCGTCCATATTTGCAGATACAATTTAATTTATTCAACAATATAATCATTAATGTTACAGATATTATTGTAGGTTACATATGTGGTCGTATGATTTATTTCACTTGTAGCTTATTGATAAGGGGGCGTACATATGTATGCTCGATAAAGTGGAACGCTAAGAACAACAGTAAAATCGGTATCCCATTAACGTCACGCGCAGGACAGTTTCGCCGCTCGGCTGCCGAATACGATTTGTGCTGTAGTTGATTTGTGTGACTCAGCCATTTATCATTACATTCTAGTCCTAAATCTGTTTTGCTGTTTTTGGGTATAGTCAATTAACTGATTATAAATAACAAAAGTGTTTACAGGACCATCTTGAAATCGCTTTGTTCTGATAAGTATAGGTACATCATGTATTCACTTATTATCATTTAGTACTTCCCTTCAAACTGAAACACAACACGCGATAGTTTGTTCATGGTATAAATAAAATAAAATAGATAAATATAAAAATAGAATAAGGTAAGAAATAGGTAGAAGTACCACTACACAACAAGGGTGTGGGTGCCGGCACTCTTTGAACAAATGAGTCTTCAGGAGTAGCAACGCAGTGATGTCCGACCTTGTACAATGGACTATGGTCCAATGTGAGGCTGGCTACAGTTGTCATACGTTGCAGTGATCACATAAACGCAGGTGAACTGCATGTCCGTTTGTTACTCTTATACCAATAAAGAAAAGATGGTGTTGGTGGTACTGACCCGGTCGAACCTGGATAAGTTCAAATGTAAATTACCTATTACATTAAATAGAATGTCGTGAATGTTCTATACCTTCTATACGTCTTAAGTAATAAAAAGTTTACAATCACACAATATAAACTAAATTAGCCTCGGTACTGAATGGAACATTGTAGAAAAATCCTTTATGCAATCTAACTAGTCAATTTTATGCCGCTGTAAACTTGTATTGCAATTCTTGTTGAAAGAACATTTAAACTTTTATTTTATGTGACATAAAACACGAAAGGAGAGTTATGATACGAGAAATGTTTTCAAAAATAAATAAAATTAAAAATTAAATTAAAATAATATGTTCTATTTTTAAACAAATGGAATTTAAGTATTGTTGTTTACCTTTTGTCTAAGAGCAGAAAAAGGACATGCAGGTCATCTGATGTTAAGCACATTTTTTTAAAATGTTTTCTTTTTTAATCTTTAGGAACGCTTTGATACGGGCGATCTTCAAGAAACATGCCAAAACATACAATACATACATACGGCAACGCATTGATTTTTCTGACGTTTTCATATGCACCTGTGATCATATAGTATGAGGTGTGCCATTTAGATGTTTTTTAACCTTACAATTCTTAACTATTACTTATGATATACGGTAATAAATAAGCAGGGTAACAAAAGGAAAGGGATTGACAATACAATGCTAATTTAATCGATTTGGTATGAGAAGCCATTGCAAGGAATAAACAATTTTTGTGTCACCTTTTTTTGTTCAAAATTTTTCCGGGAACGTTTGATTTCGTTGTATTTGTCATGACGATATTAGTGTAAAACATTCTAAATAAATGTTTATATTAATCGAGTTAACATTTTATTAAAATCCGTTTTCAATACAATAGTAGAATTGACTCTTTATACATAAATATTTTCGACAAAATTTACGAGTAAACTGCAACAGGTTTTTAGTTGTGTACATCCGTTTGCCGAAAGAAATTTTGTAAGAAAATGTTCTTCTTCAAAGTTGTGCAATTTACACAATAACGTTATTTCCTCTCTCCCAAGAATATATGAAATTACAACGTCGTTATGGTCATAAACTCTCACGATACAAGTGGCTTTGTACGCGACACGAAATTGTTTCTAAGAATTTGCCGAGAGTTACATAAAAGTAATATACTGTGTTCCATTAAATAGCTTCATTAACATCATTCGTTTAATGCACTGGAGGGCAAAGTGGAAAATGTAGTCAAGTTAGGCACTTTATGCACTATACGATTTAAATATTCGTTTGTGACTTTAAGAAAATCCGAAACGTCTGTACGGTTTTCATAGTGAGCGTCGTATGGAAACTACGAACAGAATGTTGTTGAATGCCGTGTTCAAGCAAATTTTTATATAGTATAACGTTTCATTGGTAGGATAGTGCATAGAATGCTTAACGCAGAAGACTCGGAAATCCCGCCCTGCCAAGTGAAATATGATGCGCATTAACTAAAGCTCTTGTTGTATCCTGTTTTTGTCGCCAAAGCGTTTCGTTGAATTGTATTTACAAGTGGATCTAGTTCGGAATGTTGTTCCCGAGAGTAGTTTGCTGTCTGGTTATACAGGTGTTGTTTATTTTAGTTGAGAAGGCCACATGATCGTAAATGGCGACAGTCGCCTATGGATTCGTGCAACACCAGAGCTTTCACCAATACGTTGACAGCTTTAAGAGTAAGTTTTTTATTCTATTTTTTCTTTGTAAATTTTTTTCACCACCCGATTTCTTTTCTTAGTAGTCATTTATAACGTATTACAATGTAACCTGAAAATATTGTTATTATAATAATAGCGGACAACGGGTGACAGATCTCGACTTGAATGTTTCGTTTATTGGTGGTAAAACCTATCCAAGTTCGATCGGCTCAGTAACACCACCACAAATATTTCTACTGTGAAGCAACTCCACCATAGCGAGCTGGGTTTTAGTCAAAAGAGCGTGGGTGCCGGTACGCCAACTTACTCTTCATAAGCAGCAACACAGCTATAACCGATACCCAACTAGACAATGGTCCACATTGACGTCGATAACAGATGTCATGTGCCGCATTGCATTGCTTACTCATTATCAGGTGAACTGAAAACCAATAAAAGACAATAAAAAAAGTTAGGTTTAAGCTTCGGCTGCAACAACTGCAAGTTTGATTGATTTCTATTACCATTAAGCCCTATCATCATAACACCAATAAATATATCAATAAATATATACTAGTGTTAGTTCGGTAGATTAAGTTAACTTGTTTACTTTAAAATCTTAGATCGATTTAATTAGTGTTATACTGTTTACATAGATGTCGTTGTTACGTCAAATTTGCTGTTACCAAGATGCCAGCACTAGCGGGGTTTAATGGCCATTTTGTTGTTAGAAACAAGCACGTATATAAGATTATAAAAGTAAGTGTTCTAGATTAAGCGGATTCATTCTCTAGCGAACTGTTGTAGTGAATTAATCCTTCAATAATGTAAGCTCTAGCAATCTGTCGTGATCTGTGGTAATAAAATAAGCTCTAAAATAAACACTCTAGTATTAGTTACTGGATTCAATTTAATAGATCACTGAACAGTTAAAAGATTCTTTCCGAATCTTCTCAAAGAAAAACCTTCGTTCAGTGATGCAAATAAACACGACTGCTTGATATAAATATATTGGACGTATATTTGTGTCAAAAGTAATAGAGTGATAATGGCCGATTGTAAAATAAATTGAAGCTGAAAAAAAAAGGATAGCCTGTCTCTGATGAGGCAAATAACAGAACCACAAGCTCTCAACGCAAGAGAGCAGACAATCAAATCAATGAATGATTGACACGGCCCAGTACCGAACAATTAACAAAATTACTTATTGTAATAAAAAATAACTTCATTATTAAGATATAAGTATGATTTCAATTTGATTTCTTTTCGACTATTTCAACACTTATTATGGTGTAATGTCACTGACGGTCAATCCAATGTTTCTCGTATCTTTCTGTTAATAACTTTAAGTATTACACAATGATCAATGAGGACTAAGGATACGCACGTACTTTATATCACTTTAAGTTTATTCGAAAATTAGAAACAATTGAACTCAATTTGAAAAAATACACATGCACACTCTGTACGCATCCACTGTGAGATTGCATTCTGAGATGTCTATTTCATCCACAGCTAGCTACCAGATATCAAAGCGACAGCTGCGTTGCAGTCGAAGCAATTGTGATTTTCATTTCCATTCTGTTTGCCTCTCTTGGCCCGCAATACACTTCATATGAATATGTACCCGGTGGATAAGAATTTCGTTTGTTCATTCCAGAATTGTAAAAGGCGCTTACGAACGAAAACAGTAACATTTTCTGTTTCGCTGAAATGTTTTTTAAAGGTATATTTGCGTAGTAATATTAAGTTGGACTTCAAACTATTATCGGTTGACGGGGAAGGTCTGTTGCTAATCAAAGTCAGTTTTTTAGAACCACATAAACCTTTGATTAGACTTAATAATAATAGCTGTTCTGTCTGGCACCGGCGGTCATCCATTCAAATTGTGACCTAATCAATGTTATTAACGAATTATCCCTTAACACAATCAATAAGGTATATTTAATAAAGACTGTTCATTTTCATTAATTAATTTACTAAAATTAAAAAATTTTGTACACGAAAATGATTAAGGACAATTAAAATATTATTAAGAAACAAGCATTTTAACACTCATATTATAAATAGTTTGATATTTTATATACACTATAATTGCTCCAACCGGGAATCTAAGTTGTAAATATAAACAATAAAATTAATAAAACATTTGAAAATATATATAGGTGTAGTGGTGATAGAACCAGTGTCAGTACCACCACCACACATATTTCTGCTGTGAAGCAACTCTTGCGAGGCTTATTTTAGTTTGAGGTGTGTGGGGGCCCGCCCGCTTCAGGTATACGAGTATATGGCGACAGATTAGGCTCTCAGGATTACCAACGCAGCCGAGATCAACTCTGAACTAGACAGTGGTCTAATTTGAGTTTGGTTGCAATTGTCATGGGCTGCAATGATCACTTAATATCCCGTGATTTGCTAGTCCGTTTGCTACTCTTATTCCAAAAGAAAGAAAAATTTCAAATTAACACTACTTATAATGTAACAGACGTTTCTAAAATACGACTAGGTACCTACATTTACTTCGTAGGACACTGTCTCCCAGGTGCCAGTTTATGAGGACAATGATAAATAGGCGCAGACTTAAGGTGAAACTGAGAGGTCGACCCAAGGTCACACAAGCAGTTATTCCTTGTTAGCAACAATAACAAGGCCTATTCACCTCGGACCTCGGCACTAAATCAAATTTAGACGTAATAGGTGAAACGACCTAGGAATATAAGGTTATGGATATCTGAAAAACAGTAAATAGAAATCACTTCGGTAATGTAATTTAGGCCGTACTGAATTATTTGAAGCTACTGGAATAATATCTTCAAATATTAGTGAGTGTAAAAATAAATAAATAAATGATATTGAGTGTAAAAATGAACTCTGATAAGCTTTACTGCAGTTTTTGTATATTTTTATTGTTTATTATAATAATATTATACGAAGGATGTTTTTGTAGTGTAAAATTTACGACCATCATAGAGGATTATTAAATAATTATTTTAATGTACTTTAAAATATTAATCAAAGAAAATAAGGCGTTTTTAGTCATAAAACTTTTTTATCTTTTTATGTTTGCAGACCCGAAGGAAATATGGGAATGCTATTTGTTACTTTAATAATAACAATTTCTGACTTTAAATTGACTTAGCTGTATTTTATTTATTCAGTGCAAAGATTTAGTTTCCCTTCAGCATAATGACTTTCAAATAAACCTGTCATATTCTTGTCTTAGAATGAAACAGATATAAACAAGGCACCGAAGCAACAAGGCGGATAGATCTGACACTAAATCAAAATTAAACGGAGTACACAAAGTAAATGAAACTTACAATTGCCTCGAGGAAATCAGTGACAAGGATAACCGGAAGGGGTTATCAACAATGCGACGGAGGCCTTTCACAACGAATGACCTTTGCTTTGACGAAAATGAAAAAGGGATGGACAAGGGCAATTTTTCGGAACATTATTGCGGTTGTTATATAAGCAGTTAGTTACAAGATGATGAACGGGTCAAGCGAGACATGATTATTTTCCATCAGTAAATAAATATAGATAAAGATGTTTGTGTTATCAATGTTAATTCACTAGATTGGCGACACCACCTTTTTTAATGCTGGAAGAAACGATTATTGTTACATCGGGTCAGTTGATAGTGAATGGTTGGTTGGGAATGGTGGTGATCCATCGCACTTATTTTTTCTGTCAATGTACAGTTGCGAGTTTATCAATTTTAAATGTGTGGGTATCGACACGCACACCATCAGAGCCTAATAATACAGTATAAATACAAAATTATATTAACACGGAAACAAATATTGCTGTTGTGAGCGTTTGCTTTCAGGCGACAGGGATTTTGAGGGAAAAATTATGTAGAGGTGTATATTTAATGTGATCATGAATGGCACAGGGAGATGAAATCAATAAATAAGACACGCCTAATATATAATACAAATAAATTACACTTCACAACCACACAAAAGGACATGCGGAGAGAAGACAAGGAAAAATAGAAAGGTGAGGAGCAGACTAAAAAAATACAATGACAAAGAGAAAGAGTTTTTATTGAAGAAACTGGAGGAGAAAGGAGTTTTGAAAATATTAGAAGTACAAGGCAGAATTAGACCAGCATTAACTTACGTGGTCCTTAAGAGTAGCAACATAGCTGTTGCTATCGTGTTTGGGGTTCGCTAAGATTGTCATTGTTTGAATGGCTACTCAAGATCAGGTGAACTAAATAACGATTTGGTCTTATACGGACAAAAAAAAACTGTAAACTGAAGAATCCTATTAATTAGTAAAACATGTACCTACTGTTCTACGGAACTTCTGATATTTAGATTTAGATTTAAAGCTATAAAAAACTTCTTAAAAATTCGAATATAAATCTAGCACGTAATTTTTAAGCGAAGAAGTAATACATATTATTTAAAACATTTGTAACGCAGTTGGAGTACTTTATAAATAAAGTAAAAAACACTATTGTACCGTTTTGGTTGTGCAAACAAACTCATTACATAAATTGAGACCCGTCACAATTTGGCACTGGCCATGAATTATTATACCGGAAAAAAAAAGATTCAACCGTAAACAATCGCCATACAGTATAATAGCATTGTTCGACAGAATACATCTCTCGGAAAAATAAAAACGATTACATCGACGGAACACAACAGTCAGATATTTTCCCAACAATTAATGAAGATCTATCTAATGACATTCATTCGCAATTTATACATACGGCGGGATAATTACTTCCCTTCGGTTATTTACGGAGACCCTCGTCACTGTGAGCGCTTGTTTTACACGTCATTCTTGTTTGCTAATGAAAAAAGTGCGCTGGAAAAAATAAATTGCTTTTTATTGTTCAGCCGCAGTCGGGTGGGTGCGTAAATCAGAGATTAAAAAGCTTTGTGAAATACTGTTCACTTTAAACCAACGCAAACATTTGTTACGGCCGTGATAACGTGCTTAAACGACAGTGATAGAGGCGTAAAATAAATTTATTTATTGCTTTAGAATGCCTCATGTGTTAGTCGTGTGACGTATTTTTTTGTTATGAAAATAGCAGACTGAGGAATATTATTTGGTTAGGTCCTAAAGACCAAGTTAGTTAGTCTCATAGTATCATTTGAGTGCCGGAATATACGAGTACATATTTAAACTAAAACACTAACCATAGCCTCCTTAACTGCAGAAATAGGAGTGTAGAGCTGTACAGAAGCTTAGGTTAGTTCAGAAACTAAATATGTAAATGTATAATAATAAGCGTTTTACTTAAGGAGTTCGTCTTTATAAGTTCGTTAAGGAAAACAAGTTTGTGTGTGTGCGATGTCACAAGTGTATGCCATGCCTGCATATTAAAATAGTTTGTAATATTTGAGGATATATCTACCAAGTTATAATCAATCGGAACAATGTTGATTAAGATACTTTTAGGTTATTTTTTTGTTTCTAATTTTCTTGGTCCTAATTAATAGTTGCATTTTACTAAAATATTTTTATTCTTAAAGGTCGTATAATTTGTGTTGGCAACTCTACGAAAGCGACAGTGCTGCCATTTAGCGGAGGATAATCCCACACGGTCTATAAGCGGCGGGGACACCCCCATTTAGAGCCATAATATAATACTGCGCAGACGCCAGCGCTCTCTCTTCCGTACCGGTTCTCACCTAAAACGCTAAAGCGATATTATTTTTATGCTTACCCTCTATAAAAGCTGTTTCTTGGTAACTTACAATATTGATGACTATGACGATTATTTTAAGGTGTTTAAATAGGATAGTTAGTACTTGTGTGCATAGGTGCCTTTTCGCCTGGGCCCAGCAATATGACCCCCAACTTCATCTATAAAAATGTGATTAGACGAATACTATGGGGATTTTAGTCAGGTTAAGACCCGTATAACCTCTAATCTGCTCCCACAGCGTGGAGGTATTCCAATAAATCACCCAATAAAACGATCGCGAACATAGCCACACGTATTCGGTTCTGTTCGAGGGGTGTGGTGGTATGCTGACAAATACTACTCGTTGCAACGTAGTCTTAAGCTTATCTAGAGTACAACGCATTTATAACTGATCTGGTTGGTTACTGGTGACCCCTACTGAACTTTTTTACCAACAAGTGAACCAATACCGTTTTTTTCTTTTACACCAATAAAAGAAAAATATTTGTGCTCATTTAACGGAGCCGTTTGTATAAAATTGAAGAAGAAAACAGGTGAAAGGGTTAATTATAAGTAATCAATGTAGCCTGTAACTATGAGAAAATATAAAAGGAGTGGCTAATTACATTTAAAAAGTTTTTTAATTCCGAGTTCATGGAATACCTTCAGAGAGGGATCTAAAAAATTAAATTTCCTAATTGTTTTAAAAACGATGTCGCGGCTCCGCTGGTTGTGACCCTGTCTGATTTACCAAGGGTGCCGGGTGCGATTTCAGGCCGGGACAGACATTTATGTGACAGATAAATATTAATACTCTGGTCTCCGCTGTTTATGATGCGTTTACGCTTATAAGGCGTATTATTAAGGGTTTATTATAAATGTAAGTTATGCGATGTGCATTTTTTCGGCTGTAGTAAAGTTGACACGGCGCAACACGGTAGAGTTATGGCATTGCCAACAAAAATAATAACTAGCGGAACGCGGCGACCGGAAGCGGAAACGTCCGGGCGACGCGCACCGCGCACAAATTGTTCAACGCGCCAGAACCGAGGATTTATGATGAATCGTGCAAACGCAATGACAAAGGAATCTATTTTAAAGCTGCCTTTTTGTTTTTCAGCGTACGCAGATGCAGTTGTTGGGAACAAAAAAAAAATTGTATGAATAATCCAAGTTACTCTATACCGATTCAATACGTGTGTTATCGCTGTAAAATTCCTTAGTACTCAAATATAAAAAATTACTGCTAGAACGGCGGAGTAACTCGTGATATTTGTATAGGAATATTTTAATTTTTTTATTTACAAGTTTTTTTTTAGATCAATATCTCAGATAATCTTACGTAAGTACGAAAAGGAACAGTTATTATTTTTGTGAACGAAACGTGATGGTGAAACGTAACCGAAATACTTTGCCTCGTTTTGTCACTTTTGAAGGTAAAGCTGATTAGGGTAAAGTAAGCCGTCACCAGATATCATCCGTTTCAGTGATCAGAAGCATAAGAAGTGAGAGGACAGTGTAATAATTTAACATTACATGTTAGGTTGTGGTTCGTTTTGTCACCAATTTATCATAGGCACGGATGTCCATGTCACCGCCTTTGTCCCATTGTACCGAACATACATAATTCTCTGTTTAGCTCCGTATCTGTTATACGTGTATTCATGTGATGAGCATGTTTGTCGTTGGAACTGGTACGTTTTTGTGACTGAACGAGTGACCGCTACCAAAACTATTTTTGATGTTAAGAAATAGTTTAATCTGGTATGAGATTATCAAACGGGCAAGTAGTTCACGATGATAAGTGACTTTCAAACACGTCATTACCCTGTTCGGGTAGATCACAGCTGCGTTGCTACTCCTGAGGACTATATCGATGGCCTCAGATACTTTACCTATACCTTATGCTATATACCTATACCTTACCTTATATACCTTATGCTGATAATGATATTCCTTAAAATTGTAATACAACTCTTAATATTTTCTACACATCAGAAACTGGAATAGATCAAGACGAAACTGGATACTTTCTCTCTGTTTATGTTAGATGTGTTACAGTTTAAAGGGCTCAAGTAGGCATGCATAGGATATATGAAATAAGTTTCAACTTAGCCCTCAAGGCGACTAAGTCTTTAGCTGTGACAGACATTCAATTATGGTTAAATTTAGGGTTGTTCGCGGTTGTCATGGTAGCAGTTGATCATTTAACACCATCTGTATGCATTCCTGTTTGCTGTCATACCAAGAAAAAGTGCTGCCTGCGCTCGGCATTGCTTGATTCATGGGATTGCTCACGATTCACGCAGATTGTCGACTGAATGGGCCCATTTGTGCAGTAATAATAGAGCCGGTTCAAACTACTAATTGCCCCGGTGCATAAGCTGTCTGAATGGTGTCCAGTAACAACCGTTTGTCATGTTATAGATTATTATTGATTTATAGTATGACGCAGTGGTAGCGAAAGCGCTAATGGAACCGAAGGTCCCGGCTTCGATTCCCGGCAGAGTAAAAAATTTTTGTCAGATAAATGATAAACGTAAACTGCAACACAAGTAATCCTAATGCGCGGGGGTGTCTTTAAAAACATGTTTCCATACATCAAATTTAATTAGTGTCATTTTATGTATTTATCATAGTTATCGCATAGGTATCATAGTTATCGCACACGCACGTAGAAGCGCTTACAAGAAAGTAGGGGTGGACATAACCTAAGTTTTCTCTTTATTTGTTTTTTTTAAATTATTTTGTAAATGTATTCATTTGAAGTGCAAAACGGGATCCGGGAATCAATTGTTAGTCCCGCCCAACAATATAGGGACAAGGGAGTGGCTGAAAACAGCGCTGCGTGGGACCCGCACTCCCATGTCAGCTAAAGCTGAGCCACCCCCTGTTGCCCACCCGGGCTACTCATTTTTTTAATTTTAATATTGTTTGATTGTTTTAGTAACTTACACCTGTGTGGCAATAAATTTATTATTTATTATTATTATACTGTGGATGTTTCAATTTTTGTGCCTTTCTAACTACTATTATTGTAGCTACCTATTTCTTCCGACTGTATCTATTTCAATAGCTAGCCGAGATAGGGCGTCGTGACAAAATCCTAAACTTGTAAGTGCGCCGCGGGCTGAAAAAGATTGAGGACCCCTGGGTTATATAAAGAAAATGCTGAGTAATATTGCAGCAGTGAGCGCTGGAAATTTGATCTTTGATCCAGATTGGCGTAACAAGTGTACATGTTGTTATGAGATAGTTACCCCTCAGGATGTACCCAAACGTTGCCCTTAATACGGTCTACGTTGCTGTCTCTTGTTCATTTAATATAGGGTTATAGCTGGTGGTAATTCAGTAACCGCAAGAGAGAATTTCATGTGAGATAAGATAGAAGAAAATATGCAAATACATAGTTCGACGCACCGATGAAAGGTGGGGACGAAAGGTCCTCGAATGGCGACCGCGTCTCCGTAAAAGGAGTACAGACCACCCCTCGACCAGGTGGAGTGATGATCTCAGACAACGGCGGGTAACCGTTGGGTCAGTTTAGTTTTCAGAAGCAACAGAGCAACTGTGCTTGACCTCGACAAAGGTACAAATCGAGGTTAATTACAGTTTCCATGGACTGAAATGATTATATAACACTAGATAAACTGCTTGCCCTTTTACTAATCACCACTTTAACTACTTATATCAATAAAATAATGTGTATAAATAATATGTAAGGGTGGTAGAACCTATCCAGGTTCGACCGGGTCAGTACCACCACCACACCTATTTCTGCTGTGAAGCAACTTGC
>DWHE01000021.1:0-18361 GCA_018247495.1 Satarupa nymphalis | reverse complement strand
AAATGAAGAATTATCCAACTAAGACACTGTCGGTCTGATTGTTGGCCGTAAAATAAAAATGATTTCAGCTGAAACAAATATGATTCGCGAACCTTTTCCTATATCTTTCAGTTCCAAGCTCCAAGTCACAATTGCGTTAATAGTTGCCAAAGATTACAAAGTTCACCAACACTCTTTACACCAAAACACTACACACAGAAGTTGCTTAACGGCAGAAATGGCTAAGTGGTGGTACCATATGTACCTGGATAGATAATACCACTGTTACTACAATGCAACGATTTCTAATTCATATTTATTAAATTTGCCAATCTTTTTTTACCCTGACAAAATTTGAGTTATATCAATGAATGACTTATGCAAAGCTTCAATAAATTGCCGACTATCATTGTGAGCCTTGTAGCTTGTTACGGCTGCTCCTAATTTATCAGCGAATGCAGAGTACCTGGAAAAAAGAATTAAATATAAGATTCTGTAATATTCAAGCCAGTCATGTTACATATTAGTTTGAACCAAATATATTTTGTACTTTCTGATAACTTTGATTGCGGCCTTCATAAAAAAAATTTGCTTTGATTGAATTTACTTATAAATAGAATTAAAATTAAGCCTTACCCAATGCCGTAGCCTTCTTTAGTAACTGGGCCAAACCCGCCGGCGAGGACACTCGGCGAAGAGAGAGTACTCGTGCTCAATATGGACTTATTAAGGAATTTGTATTCATAAGAATCATACAGGTTTGGTCTGGGCATGTTGTTATCTTCAGCGATCTTCATTAACGCAAACAAGTGGCGGTCAAACCCCTCCCCCATTGCTGCTTCTTTGACCAGCTGCGAATGATATGTGGAACAATCCTGCATGATCGCACGTAACTCTTCCTTGGAACACTTTTTTGAATGGAGGCCATCACAAAATGCCTGAAATGCATTGCCAAATTAAATGAAATAAAAAATTAAATCCAATTATTGTTAAAAACATTACATACATACAATAAGCACACACATTTATGTTTATATTATAGTCGTTTCAAAGCCACTCGCATTTATCATATTGTGAAATTTGTAAATGGTTTATGATTTTTTAACTATATTTGTAGTTGGATTTATTATTCAAATCCTCATGAAAACTTTTGCATTAACAAAGATAATCAAAGATCAACCAATTTTTCCTACCTTTGTTTTATCAGTACACGGTCTCATAGTTTCTGTTCTGCCATGTTTAAAGGCTGAAGTGCTACAGGATTCATATGTTCCCACATATTTACCGTGCATGAGGTGGTATGCAGCCTAGAAAAAAAAAAGTAATTAACAAGCAACAAATTAGTTATGAAATTGAAACAAGCAAACAATTCTATGAATATTTTTGATACGAGTCACATGAGAGGAGAGATTAATGGTTACCATATTTTTATGTGTAACTTTGTGGCTGTTTCTTAAAGCTGTTAGCTGTTAAAAATTTTTAATTTTATCTTATAAGTACACAGTGAAAACATTTTTCTTTAATGTGCTGTGTAGGAATGAAGTGATCATGGTCCAAAAGCTCAAATTTTCCACAGGACACTAATCACTGTGAATCCTTATGATATGGGGGTCTACTTGATAGTTCGCTAATATAGTGCTCATGGCCAGAGATACAGTACCACATTGAAATACTGCTGCACTCTCTCAGGCACTAAACTTCTTGGAGGCTAGTTTCCCTTTTTTTTCAAGTGTCATTTAACTCAAAGATTATCAGAATGAGGGTACCTCGTCAGTAGTATACCTGGAAACCAAGTTGCATAATACAATCCGGGCTGACTTTAAATTTTTTGCAAGCTTCTTTGGTAAGCTCCTCATACAATATGTAATCTATACTTAATGAATTGCACCACCCAGCATAATCCTTTGTCGCTTTCTTTACGAATTCTTTTGATTTGTCATCCAGCTTGAATTCTGCAAGTGTAAAATTTCGATTTGGAAGTGTTTTATTAGGCTTTATTTTGGAGTGTTCCTATTTATTATTAACTGACTTCAAAAAAGGAGGAGGTTCTCTTGTTATCTCAGAACTTACGACTGGGTGAACCTATTTTAATGATTCTTTTTTTATTTGAAACCTGGTCCTTCCCGTGTGGTTTCTATTTGGTTCAGTTCCGACAATGGCTTCCATGAGAAAACCATGTAAGTCTTAAATTTGCTTTAAGTATGTGCGCGACAAATGGACGAATAACTCAGTATCACGCCAACCGATTTCGATGATTCTTTTTTTATTTGAAAGCTGGTGCTTCGGCGTGGTCCCAATTCAATTGAAGTTGTTTTTTTTGTTTGTTAATTTCATACTATTACAAGTAATTGATTTAATAAAAGTAAACTTGTAACTAAAACAGTACTAATAAACAGATTAACAAGGACTTACCTAGTTTCTTAACTGTATTGTTGGAGTTAGCAGGCTTGCTATCTGGGTGGATAAAGGGCCGAGTAGTTGTTTCTTTGTATATGTCTTGGAAAAACCGCAAGACAGCAACACCGTCGCCCCAAGAATGCTCAAAGTTAATCCCAGACACACCATCTTTGGTGATTATTAAACTTAATGACTTATCAAACCATCTGAAGGAATTTCATAAGCAGTATATTAGTAGTCATAGATTAGTTAGCAGTTAATGATTTGTTTCATCAGGTTGGTGTCTCATCTAAACTGTGTTACAGTTTAAAGATATATTAAAGTTATAACTTAGTTTTCAAGAGTTGCAAAATACCTGTGGCCTATCTCATTCTGGACGATGGCCCAATTTGAGAATGCCAAGTGTTATCGTGGGCTGCAGTGATCACTTAAAATCAGGTGAACTGCATGCCCATTACATACTCTAATGCCAACATAAATTAAACTCTTTTTCCTTCTCATCCATTTCTGCTTTCATGGTCCTATGTAGCAGTGAAACTGATGAATAACTTGCAACCAACTGTACCTGTTTGTGCCATCAGCATGTAAAAATTGTGACAGAATCTTGTGTTTATCATCATTTATGACTTCTTCATCTAATACCAAATTGAAAATTGCAGAGTCTATTTTATTTAAAGCCTCTTGATTACCAGTCTCCTCTAAATGGATTCTTTGTTTCGCCCATTCATCCCGGTTTTGGCATGTCAAAACACCTAAAGGATATTCTGCCTTCAATGCACCATCATTGACAATTTGAGACAAATTACCTAGGAGTTCATTTGGTGAAAGAAGATTGCCTGAAAATTTGCAAAATATTGTCAGCAATTACTCTAATTCATTTTTGGCATCTTTTGTTATGAAGTATATTTTATTTTTGTATAATTATGAAAACATGCATTGCATTATTGAATTCAATATACCTTGGAAGTGTAATAACTTTTCATATATGCAGGTAATATAGCCAATAAAATTATACCATTATATAACAACAAAATTCCATCATCACCAATATGATTAAATAAGCATTAGCTTGCCAACTATAACAAACATGCATAATTGGTATTAAGTAAAATAATATAATCAAATCAAAATATAAAGAAAAAATTAAAGATAAGGAAGCAAAAAACAAAAATTAATTATTACCATCAACATCTAAGACGTCAAAAATATAAAAATTGCCATTTTTTTGAACAAGCACATGCTTGCTTGTCTGGTCTCTATATATTTTGTCTTTACTAAGTAGAGGTATCCGCGTGGCATTGAACAATCCAATAAACTGACTCATGTCTAAAGGAAAAGCTTTAAACAAGTATGCTCCATACCTAATACAGCAAAATTAGATGGTAAATACATAAAATATAAATAACATGATAAATAATATAGTATTGAGAGTAATATTGATCACAAAAATGAAATAATAATATCATAATTTTAGAAAATTAAATAATATTTATGCTACGGTAGTAAAACGTTTAGAAATGCATTAAATGATAAGCTAATATTAAAATGAGATACTATTTTTCAAGTACAAAGTTATTACTAAAACTACAATATAATTTGTTTAATTGTTTAAGTAATAACTAGAAAAAATAATATGAATACAAAAAATTTTAACTTCCTTTTAAAATGTAATTAGCGAATCAAATAAATTTTGATCACTTGAAGCTTCATCCACTAGATATAATAACAAACAATAAAGGTTTGTAGTAAAGGAAGTAATGTTTTTTTTTATTTGGTTAAACTAGTCAAAATAAATTTAGATTGACATCCAGACAACATCAAGCTCATTTGTTTAAATCAAATTTGTATAATACTACTAATAATTTCATTTTAATATATGGTCTTTTCTGTTTGATTAATACTACTAAGTGGCTCATTGGTATTAAAAATACCTCCCAAATCAAGGGTTCAGTGATAAATGAATTAGTAGTGTAAAAGTGTACAGCATTTCTACCATACAATATAAATATCTCTATCTCTAATAACAAAAAAAAAAATGTATACAAGCTGAAATATAACTTTAGCCATTACAATTGGAGAAAGTAGAAATTATTATACGAACCATGATAGTCTTTCTGGTAACAGCCCTGTTACAGTTCTAAAAAGTGGGGTGTCACTCTTCTTAGGTTGCATATGAAATATTTCAGGTTCTAAGATTTGTTCCCGTAGTGATAACATAAATCTAACAGCACTAGTGAGTAAATTTGTAGCCCTAATCAATTGATTGTTGTATTCTGGCCTTGCATCATTTTGAAACACCAGTAGTGGATTATAGTTAATAGGAAGGGCTGCACGGTCTCTTAAGTATAGATCAAACCAGTAATCTGATATATAGCTTGTGTGTTTATTATTTTTATCTTTTAATATAAGCTTCTCTTGTAGTATCTTGCCCTCATTGCATACAAACTTATTTGTATTATTTTTAGCTTGAACATATTTCTCGTCTGTTAATAATGGCCGTAACGCGTTTAAATATCTTTCTTCGGTTTTTAATAAATCTGGTATGGGCAGACGTGGCAACGACTTCTGGAAATGCATTGTTGGCACCTTGCTTCGTTGAAGATACTGATAATTTACATCTTTAACAGCTTTGACCCTGTTGGAAGCATTTCGCAGCTGACTAATATTTACGTTTTGGTATTTAATCAATTGGACAAGCATTCTAAGGCACAATATATTTAAGCAACTTTAATGATAATGACAAC
Source organism: Satarupa nymphalis (assembly GCA_018247495.1). Classification (NCBI taxonomy): domain Eukaryota; kingdom Metazoa; phylum Arthropoda; class Insecta; order Lepidoptera; family Hesperiidae; genus Satarupa; species Satarupa nymphalis. Next base: position 13,241 of record DWHE01000021.1, on the reverse strand, counting down.
TTTAATAATTTAAATGTTTGAGTAATAAATGCTCAAATATTTTTTGCTTATGTATAAAACTTTAGAATTAAAACCAAAAATATTGTATACATTGATGATCTACATATATAAAAAATAAGTAAATTATGTAGTTTAGTCCGTAACTATAGAGGTTAATATTTGTGTTGTCTTTTCTATCAACTGTCAGTGCAACAGCTCCATAAGGAGGGCTTTATAAAAATCGGAAATTATTAACGCTTAATAACGTTAACGTTAGCGTTAATGTTTTTGATTTATTTCATAAGCAAGAAAATTGAAAAACTTATACAATGTGATTAAGATAACGTAAGGAACGTCATAATTTTCTGCCCCCCTTAAAGACTCAAATGGGTTAATACTTTAAATTTTCTTGATATAAGTATATCACTCCAATACAATTTACCATCATATCACGGATCTTGATCGGCATATTCGGCATGAATGTGTTCAGAAATATATCTATGTTTTACTTAGACTATTAATTACAAAATATAGAAAATTTGTAAAAGTACGGAAGTTTGAAAATTAAAATATAAATGAAATGAAATATATTTACACTAATTTATTAGACGATATCATTTCAGCGATAAGCTTGGGTACAATACGGGTACAGTTTTCATGTAGTCTAAACGAAATAACGTTACATCAGAAGTGTCAGAGATCGAACATCCGCAGCCGCAAGAAATTTTATTGACATTTGACATCCTTCCATCCGATGTCAAGTCCTAAAATAGACTAGAATATGATACGTTGAATTTTATTACGTTAAAAAAAAGAATCTCAAAAAATTAATTCGCGATAAAAATGAATGAATTGCCAGAAAGTAGTAATAGTCATGGAGTGGTGGAGATGGGAGGTTTGGAGACGTTAGATTACTTGCGCGGTGTGAAGTCCTCCACATGCTTGTTGCTGACTCCGAGTCCCACACCTATAGACTTCAAACATCCTCTATCAGAAGAAATTAACGAAGAACCATTTCTCAGCTTGGATGATGACATCAATGACCCGAAAATATCTACTCTACAAAATCCAGGTCAGTAGTAGGGATTTTAAATAATCTAATTGAATTAATATTTTGACAAGCAATTGTTTATTTAGCGGGACAGCTTCATTTATATTTTTGAGATTTTTTGATATTCTTTTATCAAAAGTTAAAACAAATCAATACCAAGTTTAATGTCATATTTGTTAAACTAAATGTTTTATTAATATTATTTAAGCATTTGAGAAACTACTTCCTGTTGCCATTGCTACTTCACTACAAAAGTCAAAGGAGAGTTATGATTATTGTAGTTTTGTTTTAGTTAAACTTCTTTCATACTTTGTTTTGAAAGTACTATTTTCGTAATCATGTCGAAATTATGTGAATCTTATGGTAAAAAAAAGTTCAGTGGTATCTTTACATTAAATTTTATTCTGGATTATTAAGAATCAACTGGGTTTGAGAAAATTAATGGTTTTCCATTAGTATGTAAGATTCTTGAAGTAACAAAATAGTGTTTTCATATGAAAAAGTAAGTTGTTAATTCTATAAAAGATTGTCTTGATAGAACCACTTTGATGTGTAATTGAAGAAGTAACAACTAGCTTGAGTTTACTGCTTACTATTTTCATATGGTAATAAAAATGATTTTTAAAATCCTTAACAATGTCATTTATAGTATTGAAACAGGAAAAAATAAATTATTGTATCAATTAAATTACTTACAATTCATGGAAACAATTTCATAATTACAGATGTATGTACTGGGGATTCTAGTTCATCTGCAGACTCCAATTCTGTTGTACAAGACCCTGTCAGCGCACAGCTTATTAATAATATAAGTATGTTAGATTATCAAACACTCAGTAAGAATGGAGATATTATTATGGGACAGGTGTGTTAAAACAATGTATTTTAATTTGTTGCTATTTAATCTGAGCTTAGACTAAGGCCATGCGGGCATGTGATCCCGGCCTCCTTAGCTGCCACCAATTTCTTATCTGTTACTGCAGTATCCTCATACCCATACAATATAGCTTCAACAAATCTACTTAGTTCCTTTCACCCTCCTTTTATTCTTTTCTCCCTTGAACCCATTATGGTAGAGAGTATACCACCAACAAAAACATTCCGAAAGAGGGTTAGCATCAGCTAGGCTATAAAAAACCCAGTCAATACCCAATGCAGTTGGTAATTAATAAGTAGTGTTATAAAAATAAATTTACCCACAGTAGGATGAAGGTTTTAATAATATTTTTATTCATTTCTTGATCTTTTCAGCCTGAAGGATACAAGCTCAATGGCAGTCTCAACATAAACAATAGAAAGTTACCAAGCTTTGTCAATTGGAATTGGGTTGTAATTAGAAAACTACTCCTATGGTTTGTGTTATCTGGACTAGTTGCATGTACAGGAGCTATTATTGCATTGGTTGTAACAATGCCAAAAGCATGCAATCCAGATCTTCCATGGTATCAAGGAAAAATATTTTATGAAGTATTTCCAGCTAGCTTTAAGGACATTAACAGTGATGGCATTGGAGATTTAAAAGGTCTTATTAAGAAACTTGATTATATCAAAGAATTAGGTGCCACATCTATCCATTTGAACTACATATTTGATGCTAATGAATATCCTGAACAATATTATAATACTACTTCACTTTTTAATATAGCAAGAAGTATAGGAGTACTAAATGATTTTAAAGATTTGGTCACTATAGCTCATGAAAAAGATATGCACATAATCCTTGATATACCAGTATTGTCTATGGCAGCTCCAATATCACATTCAGACTCAAAGCATACAGTTTTACTTACTAATGATACTGTAGTAAATTATATTGATATAACCACTACAGCCATTTCATTTTGGGCGCGCTCTCAAGATGTTGATGGATTTTACTTAAAAAATTTGGAAAAATATGTAGGAGATGTGTATTTTGGAAAGACTTTGCAAATATGGAAGCAAATTGTTGGGCCTAACAAAATATTAATGGCAAGTGAAGAAACATTAGAAAAGATTATGAAGAGTGAAAACAGTGTGCATGAAATCTTTTTGAACAGAATAGATCTTATTGATATCCATTTAGATATGAATGTTGGAATTAATGGATTAAAAACAAAAATTAAAGAAGTTATATCTGGAGTTCTGTGGGCCAAGCCCCACTACCCATGGGTACATTGGAATATAGGAAATGTCAATAGTGATAGAATATCTAATAAACATATAAATAATACATTAGCTCTAACTGCTTTGGAATTCATCTTGCCTGGCACAGTAAGCATATTTTATGGTGATGAAATAGGTCTTGGTGGCATATCTCAAAATGATGTTGAAGGTGATTTCCATGAACATGAACATGTGCATAACTTGATTCCAATGATATTTGCTGGCAATAATAAAACTGGTAGTAGTGATACCAATATTGGCATATTGCCATGGAATTCTAAATCGATTTTGGAACCTCAATTTCACTACTTGAATATTTTGAAGGAATTTAGTGATGTGCGAACAAATACACCTACTATTTATGTCAGAGCTATTGACAAAGAAGGCAATGTACTTAAAAATACAGATATACGGAAAACTGAAGATAATCTAGTAGTGATTGAAAGGTGGTATCCACGTCGAAATTCCTGTGTCTTTGTAGGAAATTTTGGAGGTCAATCTATAACAACTGATTTGTCAACTATGTTTTATGGTGGAACAGTAATAGCTGCTACCAACACCTCCCTAATAGGTCAAGTATTATATTTAGATTCTGTAACATTTCCTCCTAACTCTGCCCTTATCTTGAAATTGGAGAAGTAGAAGTTATCATAATTTGTACCAAATATCAGATCAAATAATGTGGTTACTTTATATTAAATTGTTTTAAGTGTTAGTTAAATGAAGTCCTAATAGAGGACAAATTTCTAAAATGTGGAATCTCTTGATTTTTTAAATAGGTTATTATAAAACAAATAGAGACATTTAAAAATCTATCAGAAATTCTTGCCAAAAATTATGATTTTTATTACTATAGATTTTATACACTGTTATATAAATTTAATTTTATTATCGAGTTTGTACATAGCATCCAATTATTACAAATTAATTACCTACCATTCTATATCATTGATGAAAGTCCTTAACTTTCTGCTCTGCTGGTTATATTGTGTTAAAAATAGAATCTCAAATTATCATATTTATTTATTACTTTGTAAGGAGTAATATTTTGGTATTATTTTTTTTGTAATGTTATTTGCCAAAGATATATTTAATGGTTTAACCAAAGACATTAACAGTATCAAAAAATATTAGGTTATAAAACAAATATCCAACATTGTATTTATGTAAGAAATTTTACTATACATATGTACACATTAAAAATATGTTGTACTTGGATTTATAAGTGATACTTATGTACAACATTGTAGACAAATAAATAGTCACGGAAATTATTACATTTTTTAATCATTTACTATGACTTAGTAATGACTTAATTTCAGAATATTCAACATTTTTAAAGAGTAACATTTTTACAGTGAGTATTTTAGTCATATTATTATAAACGATTACTACAATAATAATTCACTATTAAATAGAGAATTTAATTTAAAAAATATATGTACTCATACTATTTGTTAATTGGCATTTATGTGCATACATTGTAAATTTACCAAATGTAGTCGTTTTTACATTTAAAAAAATACAGGAATAGTTATGATTCATTGTAAAATAACCTTTGATTCCTCTACAAATAACTAAGAGCTAGTATTCATACTTCTTTTACTAAATTGGTAAATCCTCACGATTAGAAAGGACGCTTCAGAACTGTATCAGAGCTGTCAGATCTTTAGATAAAAAAAGGTATTAATAATAATATAATGATTAAAATTGCTATAAATATCCAAATTCTAGTGATTTTCCCAGTCCTTATGTATAAATGCTTAATGATTTATTTATAATTTGGTGTGGTTTTAATGCATTTTAGTACCCTCATTTCACTGTTAAATTATTGTTGCTACTTTTTGTTTGTTCCAACCCATACTGGGCAGTGTGAGATATAATACGGAAAGTAGTATATTTTTGTTGAAATGATGCCAGATGCACACATTGCACACCAATAGAATTAGAACATAATGTATGGAATGTTAATTACTTTATCATCTATAAAAGGTAGCGCAGCAAAAAATGTACATTTACCATCTATTTAGTACATGTACAATGTACATATACAATACATAATTACATACAATCCTGAAGTTTCTTAGTAGCCACGGTAAGTGAATCACGTTATATATATGATATACATTATTATAATAATACTATTAAAGTATGGTTTGAGCAAGCTTAGTTTGAAAATTGGGCCTGTTTTTTGCGAAATTAGTCAGATGGCTAGAAACGTCCTAAAAATTAGTTTAAATTATTTAGAGACAATCAATTTACTATTTGACGACGTGCCGGTGTCATCAAAATTTAAATCAATCTGTGAAAGAAAATATATTATTTTTACGTTCTCAATAGTATGTCGCCTAACGTCATGTTTTGTGTTGAAACGCGTGTTTTTTCCTACATAAGAAAATATTCAGCGAAGTAGGTTGAAGCAATTTTTTTAAAAAATACTGTTAACCAAACTAAAAAAATCCTACTCGTTCGATATATGTATATTTTACCGAAAAATATAATTGGTTTTTTTAAATTATCAAGCGGCAATTACATTTTTTTAAATGTTAGGTTAACAGCTGTTGTCGAATAAAACCCGACTTCCAATTAGTTAAGATAATTTTTTTTAAAATAATATGTCGTGCGAAAATAAAACGTGATTCAAATTGTGGCTATCTTAACAATATAAATTATTTCCAAACATAAATTAAACAGTGCAACAAATACGTACAGGTTTCTAAGAAAATCTACCTTAAATGTATGTATTTGAATAAAATAAAGCGGTCGTCAGCTTTCTAGTAATTCGAAATTTAGTCAATTAGAGTAATAGACTCGATTATCTACGGTTAATATATGTAGGATGACATAGAGTTAATAAAACATACGGACGTTGTACACAAATGATTTGTGTAATTTAAGCTATCTACTAAACTGAAAAGGCGGAATATTCTTAAGTAATGTGATAATTATAAGCATAATTTGTTTAGAAAATACAATAAATATTTTAAAAATAAGTTTTTTAAAATTTTCATTATGAATAATACTTTACCTAGTATCTTATCTAGAAAACAATCTAATATCGAAATATTGACGTTGAAATTTCGAATTACCAGAAATTAAATATTAATTAATTATTAATATCAGTCTCAAATCTAAACAGGTGCATGGAATAGTGGTACAGTCGCTGACAAAAATTTTTCTTTAATTCATATCATGTGAGTAAATAAAATGGTTTTGGCTTTGTGAATGAATATTTTCCTTGTTAATCTATTTTCCGTTTATGTACTTTACCTTATTTTTTCTTTTTGAATATTATCTCTTTAAAAACGGCACAAAAATCAAACTGTAATGCATAAAAAGGTTCTTGTCATATTTAGTCGAGTTCCTTGATAAAAACGAATTAGGAAAAAAAAAATTTTGCCAGTAAGTCGACCATTATGCTCTATTATAAACTGTAAAGTGAAAGTAAATAGCACTGGAAGGATTCACAAGACGTCCATAAGGGATATTAAAAGTGTCATCAGCTGGGTTGACTCTTTTTTGTTTTATTAATACTCGGATGCATTACATACGTATTCGACATAGCTCTAGGGGTATGAGTTTCAGAATTAGGTAATGCCGGTAGCTTGTCAGTTGGGTTTCGTATTAATATCTTTTTTTGAGAACACGCAACTGTCCTCTTGACGTTTAAGTCCGTTTTACTCTTAAGATCTATGTTATCGGTGGTGTTTGAAACAGAATTGGCACACTTAAGTTTACTTTCACAGTCACTACCTGTTTGCGTATTCAACTTTGGAGCACCAAAAGCTTTAGTTTGCTTTATCAATGAACGATCGTTACACAACGCTGCTATTAGCGGCAAGTCCAAGTTCTTGCTTTTTTCTCTAAGAGTTTTTATATCTAAATCACAATTAGTGTCTTTAATTATGCTAAAGTTTCCTTCATTGAGAGCGGTACCGGTATTTAATGTTTTAAAGTCTCTTAAATAAGTGGGAATCTTCTTTTTGTGTTCGTAAGGCGGTGGCGGAGGTGGTGGCATTCGTCGTGTTTTTATAGGAGGAGGATCTTTTGTGTTCAGTATATTTTCATATGACTTTGTACGTGCAAAACCGGAGATCTCAGGAATACGTGTGGGAATGGGAGGTCTTTCAATATTTATGGAAGTATTGCTAAGAGTTGTTCTGCTTGTCATTGAATACCAACTCGTTCTTGCGCCGGGAATTTGGACATACGAGTCCGAGAGGTTCTGTATAGATCCATATGTCGATGAAGCCGACAAAGATGTAGAAAGGAATGGTGTACTTCTATACTGCAAACTGCTTTTGTGGAGGTTTGATACACGGTTTTCTGTTAACTTGTGGTCGAGGTAATTTTGTTGTGATATTGTTGGGTCCTGTAATGGGTAATACACATAATCGACATCGCTGTATAATTGTTGATGAAACACTGGATTATGCGGTGGCGGCGGTGGCGGTAAACGGGTTATGGGCGGTGGAGGTGGAAGTCGGGAGCGACGAGGCGGCGGTGGCGGTGGAGGCAGTTTCATCATAGCAACAAGAACGTTAGAATCTATGTGTGGTGGAACTTCTCTCGATGGAGAAATATTGTTAATACCTTGCGCTAATTTAGATCTTTCTGCTCTACGACTGGATGCCTGATGCCGTTTCGACTTTTGAAATCTGTGTTCTAGTACCATTGGACTTGCAAATGTTCTCTCACCAGAAACATTTACTTCTCCTGCTTCAGCTTTAAGAATTGTAATCATAGGTCTCGATGTAACAACTCTTGCTGCCACTTCTTCCTCTCCTACTAGTTTTGAAGATGCAGAAGTTCCAGGGTACGCAGGTGGAGGTTTCGCTGGTGTATGAGCTAGTGTTGGTAATGTTTTATGATTAAATTCATATGGTGGTGGCGGCTTATCTGGAAATTGTGGTAAAACAGGAGTATTTCCGTCAGTTTCTTGTATGTTTGGAAGTGATAAATTGAGACTCTTTCGGCTATCAATTCTAGTAGGAGGTGTTGGAGGACGATCAAAAAATGAATTGTTAAGATAATTGTCATCTGATGGTGCAGTGTCTTCATGACCCTGAAGGTAACTATCACCAGGATATGGTATAGGTAAGCGTACGTAGTCTGATACGGAATCGAATGTGTCACTAACAGATTGATTTTTAGGATAAACACCTCTACCTACAACTAAGTCACTTAATTCACTAGCACTCAGCAACGTACGTTTATTATCCGTTGGGTCACTGCCATCTCCGTGAAATGAGGAGGCACTTATATTAGAGTTTGTTCTTTCTCTAAATAGATTTTCTTTATCTTCATGCTTTTGATTGCGAAACTGTGTTACGCCGTCCACACAGTCCGCAGATGGTAAAGATGCTTGAAGTCGAAATGCACTTGATACAAGATTAGCTCTCTCTGATTTATTTTTAAGAATAGATGAAACACTATCAAAATCTGCCAGATCATTTTCTTTCGGAACTTTGTAACTATCGTAATGTGATATTTTAGATCTATCAGTAAGATCTGAACTCCCCATTGTATATACACCACTAGTTTCGCTTGATGTTGCGACGGTAACTGGCTGTCCGAGGCCGTCATACAATGCCGAAGCTGTGTCTTGCGGATATTCAACTTCTATTTCACCTGTGCTGTTATCACTTATCATTGAATTTTGTGATGTGTGACTATAGCCTAATTCTAAACTACTGGCATTAGAAGCTCTGCTGAGGGTACTTAGACCGGCTCTTGCCATTATTACTGTACTGCATGATGATGAACATTGAGATCCTGTACATTTTACTTTGTTTGATATCGGGCTATCAGATAATGTTTCCGAAATACTCTGATCTGGTAATGAAACTGTTTCCTCGGGCTGGTGTACTGAACTCTGTCCAATTTCTGATAACCCATCTTTTTTAAGTACGTTGTCAACATCATCTTTGCTTTTTTTTACTCGCAATTTGGACTTGCACTGTGTTTTTAAAGATGACGTTTTGTTTAATGATTGACCCTCTTGAGAAATATGCCTGATTAGATATGTATTTGAGCAGTCCAATAAATGTGCAAAAGCCAAGCTTTCAGTTGAAGGAGCAGGTGGCGAATCAATCATTATCTCTAATTCGTCTTCTGAATGGACCCTATCACTTACAATCCCCGATGTGGTATTCGAACTTGTGGAAGATATCAGAGAAATCCTTTGCTCATTTTTATTTGGACATTGCTCAAAAGAAGCTGATTTAGAATATCCGAAGCAGATTTTGCGCTCTTCTTCTTCTTTTCTTAATATCTCGCCCAACTTTGGTGAAATTTTCATTGAAAACTGATGTGTTTCTTTACACAATGCAAACAAATATTTGCACTTCTCTTCGCTTGATGAATACAAAGTTATTTTGCCTTCTTCAGTGCGGATTTCAAATTTTTTTCTGTCAAAACTCAACTTTCCTATTGAACTCCAAATAAAATTGGAAATTGATCCGTTGTCAGGCAAGATCTTTATACCCTTAGCCGTCACAAGGAGCCAAACTGTTCCTGGTTCTGACTCTGATTTGGACTGCTTCAAGCGGTATCGATGGGAATTAATGGTGTCGGGAAGAAGGCAAACTTCACGAATAAATCTGATTTCTGCATCAGCTTTAGATAAACCACGATGCTCCCGATGACAGGCCCGTATTGCTTTGCCAACCCAATCCCCCGTTAGAGATGATGGTGCATAATCTTCTATTCTAAAATAATTCTGATCCCCGTAACCTCCTCATCACCATACTCTGCTTGTAAAGCTAATCCAATCAACAGTAATAGTATTTCGGCGGGCAGTCCGTCTCTAGTCCTTAAGTTTTGCAGTAGTTGTAAAAAATACAAACGACGGCCTACTTCACCATGTAATAGAATGGGACTCTCTATGTGAAACTGAACAACTAGATGTAATTCAAGCAGCGGTCTTCCATTTGCGTCTAAGCCCTGAAACAAATGGAATTTGTGTTTTACATATCGTATGATGCAAAAGTTTGTTTTATTTTACATTTAATACTTAAACTCCAAAATCACTATCAATCCTGATCAATTTATAACACTTTAAGGCGAGAACATTAGGAATCAATGTCTAACAAGAATTTAATCAGTTACGTACATGTGTGTGGGATGATCTCCAACTCTTTGGCGCATATTTTGAAAGTTTGCTTTCTAAATCCACAAACAGATATTCTCCATCTGTAAAAAAAATTAATTATTTTTATTTGTTTTTATTAACTTCTAGACATTACCAAAGTTTACTTAACTTAAATATTTATACTTAACTCAATATATAATACAATTATAACGGAAACTACCGGGACTAATCCGTTCCTACGAGTGAGACATACACCGCACAAAGACCATAGGAAACTGTTATAGAGATAAAGCATTAGAACTCACTTTGCATTATAGCCAGCCCGAAAAGCTCGGTATCTGACATGCCTTGTAGTTGGGCGTGGGCATAGATGAGGGATTTGAGCTCTTTGACCCTGGCCTTGGCCTCGACAACGAAGTGGAGCGGTTGGGGCTGGCCGGGCATCCGCAGGGACAGCAGGCGCGCGCCCGCAGCAAGCGCGCGCGTCTCTCCGCCCAGCGGCCCGCGAACCGAACACAGAGCACGCATGTCGCATCTCGAAATGCCTGTTACTCGCCCTGCAACATACAGAATTTTTATTACATATAATTTGAAGTCAAATAATAATTACATCGTCGTTAAAGTTAAGCTGGAGTTTAAAAAACTCGATGTCCTGAGCAGAGCGAGCAGTGCAGCGCATTCTCCTTTTGCTGCATGAAGTACTGTTAGTATTTATGAGGATGGGCGCCGCAAAATATAATCCACATGACCACGGTTAAAACCGGGCTAAATCGATTTCCATGGGTCGACTACGATATTGAAGTCCATATCAGCGATAAAAGTATTGTGAGACCATGAAAAGGCGGTCGTGACCTTAATTTTTCCATGAATTGATGTAAGAAATTTAAAAACTTCAGGTTTTTTTTATATGTTCAAAGTGAGTAGTGCTTTACCAGCCATCAACACACATTTGAAGTAAATGGATTAAAAAAAACATTACGGAAGCAAGGGGGATATGTACACAACCGAACATGGCAGGTGGTCTATGATACAAAAAGTTAGGGAGATCTCTGGCGTTAGCTGATACACAAGTCTCTATTCCATCATCATAATACGCGTTGAAGGATGTGTTCTCATGTGCATCAAATGGATATCGCAATCCGGTGATCACATCTGTTTCTATCACGGATTTGCATGACGCAGAATAAGCTTCCTAAAGTTTTCCCGGACTGTTATGACCTAAGGTTCGTTCTATAAGAGCCGGAAAAAGAGCTCTGTTACAAAGCTACATTAGTCACTCCACTGAAGTAAGACGTGTCTATAGCAAACAGTGATCACTTACCATTAGTGTGGCAATGGCCACGAATGTTGTTTTTAAAAGGTTTTTAATGATTTTTCGAGCCAATCTTTCCATTAATTAGCCAGAAAATACTGTCACCTCCGTTTGGGACTGCCGCGCAGTCGTCTAACATTACGTGGGTTTTTGTCCCCCAGCGGGCAGTTTCGCCCACAGCCTGTCTGACTTGTAAGTAGTAGATGTGACCAACCATGACCTACTTTAGATTCGCGGCGATCTAAGTTTTGGATCGTAGTGACACTAGGATATAGCTCTTTAGCTCGCTAGCAAACGGTGAATATGTAATTCTGGTAGTTTCTTCAAATACAATAATTACTAAAAATATTTATAAGAACCAAGGAAAAAGCTAAAAAAACTGTAGAATCAATTTAAATTAAGTCGATCGGTTTTCATCTTGACATGTTAAACTGAGAGCATATAATTGATAAGCACGTCATGCTTTAAATTTGACATTCCATAGCCATCATTCAAAGGTGCGCGCAGCAGGCTGGAATGTACGCAACTGCCATCTGCACATTCCACCGCTCCTTTTTTACACAGTTTACTTTTGCTACCTGCTGCTTTCGACGGCAATATAACGATATTAAATATCGTAGGAATTTAGTTACGATATTGTGATAGGTAGCATTCTTTTAGATAGTTAATATTTAGGTGTTTTTATTTTCTCTAAAGACAGGATAAATACAGACACTGAATCGCTCTTTTTTAGTAGATTTTGTTTAAAATGTTTTATTTAAATTTGTTGTTTGTATTATGATTCGCCCTTTCGCTCTGTTTGGTAAAATCTGCAGAAGAGGTATGGCCAAATATTATCTTAAATGGCTTATTTAAATGACTGAAGATTATGGGATTAGATGTAGAGCTTCGCGCGTCTAAAGTGCATTTCTATTAAAATGCATTTAACTTCTTATATGGGCAATGAAATCGTTTTTAATGTTCACAACACTTCTATTTTATGACTTGTTAAATAATAATTGAATTGCATATAAAAATATATAATTTGTACAAAGATTTGTAACGCAGGCATTAAAAAATTTGATTTGATAAGACCACAAGGTACAATGTCATTTGATAAAAATTGTATAAATATTTACGAAGAAATATTTCGCATGTCGCATTACATATTATCGTATGTTAATTTTTAGACCAATAAAATAATGACATTTATTAGATAGGATATAGACTATGGATGGATGGGAGAGAATAGGCTATGTGAACGCTAATTTATTTGTCAATTATCGGAGGAAATATCTAAAAAATCCATACAAAACGGTCGTATTTCCTAGTCGATAATGTCACAGAGGTCCCTATACAGTAAGGATTACTGAACGGTCGGATCAGAACAAGGATTAACTGCTCGAGTATGACAGATTTCGTTTATAAATGCATTTTAAATACCTACATAAGTACTTGTTTAATTAAGTATACCTCAATTAAATTATTTGATAACTTTATTTCCATATCTAACTAAATTTAGTACGTTCCGTGTGCCCGAGTAAACTGTATACACAGCACCGCGGGCGCGGTTACAGACGCAATCACGAAATGTCAAACAAAAATCTACGAGAAAAAAAAATCATGTGTTCACATCGAAACGCACGTGTGCAGTGAAACTGGCGGGGAAGCAAGCAACAAGCGCG
>DWHE01000020.1:0-18370 GCA_018247495.1 Satarupa nymphalis | reverse complement strand
CCTGTCTAGGTTCTATGGGGTACTGACCCCCATAGAATACTGATTCTAACACCTATTTCTCCTGTGAAGCAACTGTCGCGAATTGTATTTCTGTGTTATGATCACTTTAAGGTATCATGTCGTGAACTCTAAACATGCATTAATTGAATGTTGAAACATTTATGATTGCATCACTTACACATTTACTGTATTACTAGGAAAATAAAAATGTGTAAATACACTAAATAATGTGTTAAATAAATTAATAATACAAGCTGTAGTTTGTACACAAGCAATATGTCTTTTGAAAATATTTTAAGAAGCTTTTATGACACCAGTATGGTAGGACTCCACTCTTTTACAAGATAAAATGCAATATTACAAGTATATTTTTCTCTACTTGTTAAGTAGGTTTGTGTTTAGGACAGTAACATTGGAATTAAAACAGAACCAAATTAGAACTTAAGATGACATGAAGAAAACTTAACAAAATCTTAAAATAAAAAACTACTCAAAAAAATTCATGCAATTAGTTACCAATTAACAATGATATGACAGCAAAAGCAGACAAATGAGAAACTTCACAATAATTTGAATTTGGTTAATAAGAAGCTCATGTAATATCGAATTATAAAAAATCCATAGTACTGAAGTGTTCCATCATCTCAAGGGACATACATAGATTAGCACTGAATATCTACTATACATAACAATATACTAAACAAACTATCAGCCTGGTTGGGCTGCCTAATAGTAAATGATCAATTACATTTATAGACAGATGCCCAATTATAATTATTCTTCATTGTTGCTCTTGAAAGATACATTCATTTGAAAGACTTGTCATAAAGAATGGTTCCAACAGAAGCTTTACACTAGCTTTTACATGCTTACCTTACCAAGAAATTTTAATTCAAGAAATAATAGTCTTCTTAAAATTATATATTGCAAGCTATACAATAGATTATTGCTAATAACAAAAAGTATATATTTTCATGTCAACTTTTTTAAGGTTTATCTACTGAATGTGTTAAAGAAGCTGAACAGCTGACTAAATAATAGTGCTGCATCAAATTATAATACAAAACAAAGTTATGTTTATTATTTAGTAATTATTTTTGTCAACAAATTTATAAAAAATAAAATGATAATAATAAATTTTGGATCAGTAAATTTTTAGATCTTAGACAATTTATATTTATCAATACTAGATTGTTTATAGCAAATTTTTCAGAAAATAGAAACTGGAGAACTCAAATTCCGAAATATCTTACACGGTCAACTCCCAAGAGTAGCTTGACAGTCACAATAAATGTCGTGGAGGTGCAGATCTGGTTAGACCTGGAGAGGTTCTACAACTAATATAGAATACTAAAACAGCAACTATTTCTTAGTGATTACACAATATCAGAAATTATCACTGACTGCCATGATAATCACCAATACTTAATTATTACGTATAGCGTTCGACAAGGGATTGACGTCCCTTGTTAAATGGATAAAACAAACACGGAAATAATAAACTGCATACAAATACCTCATTAAAATTTGCACAGAAATAATTATCATCTTCGGTGCATTACGGTGCATATTTATTCACGTTGTTCTAACAGCTTTAATGAAAATTGTGTTATTAAACTACTTATTGATACAAAAGGTATAATTGCGCGAATTTATTTTATTTACAAATCTTATTTAACAGAAATGAGTCAGTCCCCAGACTCAGAAGAAAAATTCAAATGTCAAATTTCATACTGTCAATTTGCCACATCAACGAAACACGAGAAATATCTAAAATGTATTGTATTTAAAAGATTTGAAAGATAGTTAAAATATTGAAAGTAAATACTAGAGTTTAGGCAAATTAAGAGAATAACTGAACGGCCATATTGAACAGTAACATCCGAAGAAATAAGTGAGAAACCGTTCACTTCTAACAACCACTATCCAACGTGCATAAAAGACCCAAAAAATTAAACAGCATATACTTACAAAACCTAAAATCACTTATATTGCACTTTCGTTTCAAATTAAATATCACACACTCAATAAACACACTTCACACAAGACCCAAGGCAGAAAACCGTTTTCGTTGCAATGGCTCAAATTCACTCGATCAACTACAATGGCGAGTTTCGATTTTTCTTTTTCTCCCCTTTTCAAGTTTAAATTTACAGCGCCACCTAGTGTATAAACTGAGAGACTAAAATTTATCTCATTTTGCAACACTGATCGTAGAAAGAGAACAACTAATGAATATTCACATATGATGGAAAGAGATCAGAATACAATGATGCCATTTCAAATAAGCGTAAATTCAAAGATACGATCGTTTTAGTAGTAAATTATTAAATACTTTGAATTTGCAAATTAAACAAATTATAATTTTACAATAATGGAAGGTTTCTTCATATTTTAGTAGAAAAAAAGTGTAAATTTGTTTATTGTAAAGTATTTTAATAAATAAATATGGGCATACTATAAAATAAACAGAATTCCGTTTCGTAATATATAGTGAGATAATATAGCTCACATAATAGAGTAATATAAATCTTTATTGGTTATATCAATCTTTAATCATCTATAGTAGATCAATATTATTGAAGCTCATTATAATATTGTATTCAGATACTTTTATTTAATGAGAACTTTTTTTAATATTGGTTTTTAAACTATGTAACTCATAATTACAAGAAAATTAATAACGACTTATAAGTCTCATACATAATTTTTCCATCTGAAATAAAAATGAGTGTCGTCTAAACTTTGTATTTATACATCATATTTTTCAAAATGAAGAGCATTAATTCGATTAAGTAAAGGAATACACTGTCAAAATAAGTAATCCAGTTAATTTGCTAGATCAGATTAATGCAGAATTAGTAAAATGCGTTACGGATTAAATTCCTAAACAAAAAGATAAATAATTTTAAATTAGAGATTATTACACTGCCTACGTACCTAAAATTAAATTTATAAATATGCGTAGTCGATTAAAAATGATATTTTTGGATTAAAACTATGGATAGTAGACCTGTAAAAGGAAATTATTAAGATTATCGTGTATTCATCTTTGTTGTAATACATGAGTTATAGATATATATAAAAAAAGTTAGCAAAAGGGAATTATTTTTTAATTTCATTCTTTAAAGCTAATATTATAATATAACAATGAAGAATTTTTGTTGGAAAATGATCGTTAATTAATTAGTGCATGTTGCATTCCGTAAACTTACTAAGTAACAGAGATAATTTTGGCTTAGTATGAAAAATTACAACATAGCATTTGTAACTTATTTGAGTTAGTTGGTAATTTATATTACATATAAAATGTGACTTCTGAATGTTTAATGGGATTTATGTACAAAAAAGATTGGTATAATTTATAACGAATTTCAAATTTGAATAATTGGAGTAATCACACGGTTTTTTTGTCGGAACTATGTACCCAGATACCCTCAAGTAATATTGAAATCTGTATATTTATAATTTTCCACCAAATAAAAAAATAGAACTTTTAAGCATTTTGAGTAATCTATTCCAAGCATAATGTTATGAACAAAACATGGTTCTTGCGAAAGATAAGTAAACCATTTTTAATCTATGGAACACTTTAAAAAAATCAAATGAACGGATAGAGACCGAAGAGACGAACGATACGATACCCAACTCAACAAAACAAATGTCCGATTCGTGCGCCCATTTCGTAAGTTCTTCGAACGATAATTTCGATCAACGCCCTTTTAATATTAACTTCGGTTTTAATTGGCACTCATTAAACCACAAATTTTGTAAGTTATAACTGGGTGTAAAATATAATTCACAACTACCATATTTTTCCAAAAATAATAAAATTTCCAAATCACGATTACTCTAGTAACGAAAGGAATCAAGTTTCATTTTGTCAATTTTCGAAGTGTTTACACGAGTGCTACATAGTACGGGCGATTTTGATGGTAACAAAATAGCCATCCCGTTTTGTAAGACCTGTCGTCCCTCAAGATGGCAGTGAATTGTGTTCACCTTTCACCATTGGAGATGTGATCAGTAGTTATCATCACCTATGTGCTGCTCGTTTCTGGAGATACGGAGCACGAATGCTGACGCTCAGGAAGGAGTGCGATGGTGATAGCAAAGAGCAAGAAAGTTAAATCGCAACAAATGAACACTATAAAGAATATGGACTATAATTGGACACCTGGTCCTGATCCTCCGAACAATCAGGACGCGGGTGTCCCCAAAGCGGTGTTCATACCTCACGCGAATTCTCTGCCCTTCGAGGAGAGACGCGTCACATTGGAGCAACCTGTCAAGGTAAATTGTCAAAGTTTGTTTTACAACTCCTATACTTATTATGCCTTTCCTAACCTTAACTATTTAAATACGTCGGTGTATGAAAAATTGATAATACATGTATTTTCATAAGTCCATATCCTTATTTTTCATCACCTTACAGTAGTTTTGACCCACATACATTTAAGTGTATTAGTTACATTTAGTTATACAAAAGAATGTGGTAGTTAATTATTAGCCCTGGTTATATCATTCTGTGGTAATTCTGGTTTACCCCTACTCAAGCCTGCGGTCTTGTAATTATTTTTTTAAATTATTCTGAAAGAAGTCAGACTTGCTTTTTTACCTTAAAGTAGATTTAGTGGAGAATTCCAAAATGTTCCACAATCTCTGGGAAAGCTAACACATTAATTACCAATATTTACCTCGGCAGGGTTTTTGAATTAGTTGCTAGCCTCCGGGGCTTGTTAAATTATATGACCATTTTGTACTTCAATGACCATACCATAACCATAAAAATAAAGTACATATTTGGATTTGCACCAAAATTTTTCTAATAAAACACTACTTTAGAGTTCAATTATAATATCATTTTAAAAAGAATTTTAGTGTTACAAAATAATTTCACACACAAACTCAAAACTAAAGTATTCTAGGACATCATTAGATGTTGGTTGTAAAACTATTTTGTAGTAATATTTATGGAGCAATATAAGATCAAGCACCTTATTTATTGTAACATATGTAGTGATTATTGTGTTAAAATGTTTCTTATGTTACCTACTGTTGATATTAACAGGTTGCTATTTTAGTTAAAAAAAAGGGCTTTTTAAACATAGTTTTTAGAATCAAAATAATTTATTTCAATCATCATTAATGTCTTTAAAAAAATGTCATTCTGTCTACCTCATTACAAAATTAATGTGTCCTAAACTGATACATTAAAAACATATGTCAATTGTAACAATTGTTTATAAATTGACTTTGTTATAAATATTTAAGATAAATTGATTCTGAACCAGTCAGTGTCATAAAAGAATTCAATATATTATATGAGAAGTTTTTGTGATGAATGTCATTTGTAACCACTGTGGTGTAACTCACCACTAGATGGCTCTGCAGCAGATCTACTTTAATATTATTAATTAGATTGCTATGAAAATTATTATGCATAGATATTTAAGCATAATGAATATTTTCATGTCTGCTCCAATTAGCCACTAGATGGTATAGCAGCATTTTAACTTTAATAAAGTCCAATGCTTGGCAATAATACATCAAGCAACTTAACATACAAGACATCTGTTGGGTCACACTAGTATAATGTATATTAGATGTGCCCTGTGTTTTTTATGTGAATTGCAATTAAAATAAAGCTTAGTAAATATTACTCGGGGGATAGTGTATGATTCATACTGTGAAAGATTATTATATTGTTTGCCCAGTATTTCCAGAGCTCCAATGTAGATGTTACCTCTTTATACATAAGTGTTGGTTTTGTAGTTAAATTCTCCAGCACTACCAATGTATGTGACAAATTAGTGTATTTATGTTATGGCAGTCTATACATTGGCATTCAGTACAAATTATATGCGATAAATTAATGATAACTGAATAATCTCTAAACTCCTATTTGAAAGCCCCAGCTATATATTTCCAATTTTGCAATCTTCCAAATTTGCAATTTAGGCAGTCTTAAGTTTCAAAGTTTTGACTTGGAGACTATCATCCAGTTTAACCACTTGACACTCACATTTTTTCGGAATTGTCTGAAATATCGAAAAATATCGAATTGATAAAGTAGCGCACCCTTGCTGCAACCACAGAAATCTATAATATGTTACGTAGAAATTACTTAGGTATATTCAAGGTTCATCACCATTCTCAATTCGGGAAAACCTGCTAAGTAACGTTTAAAAGTTGCATGCCCAAACCTGGTTCGGGCATGCACAGATTTGACACAAAGCCGCACCCGAACTAGGTTCGGCATGCACTTCAAGTGGTTAAATAACAAGAAAAATGACCAAGAAAACCAGGGAAAGTTAGTTTCGTTTACAAAAACTCATTTTTGCTTTGTCTGTCTCTGGGTCGTCACGTGTCGCTTATATACAAAAACAACTGGTATTGACAACGAATGGTGGAAACATGTTAATAGAATAATAAGAATCAATCGCCAAAGCCGCTAATCACTGAATCAATAATAATTATTGTTATAAAACTGCTAATTCGTGATGCTAGAGTACATAAAAAATCAGATCCGATCTTCCGACGCGTCGAAATCGCTTCCTTCGTTAAACAATAGCCCTCTGTATCCGGTAGCACACGTGCTCAGGTGCCTATTATCCTCATCGGTCCCGTCCCCTTCTAGCTACCTTTTGTGACCTTCGGGACCCTCCCCTGTAACGTGACCCGATTTTGGCAACGCCGCCCCACACCCCTCCTACCGGGTCGGATTCGTCCCGAAACCATTATAGTTACTGACACAATCTGATAGTTAATACGCGCACATCTGCATAGACGTACCTGCCCACTGTTATAAACATCCTCTTTTGCGAAATCCATACGACATAAGATATTATAGCAGTTGCGTTTTTCTCTACATTACAACAGCAATCCCTCAAAAGATCTTAACAAGTTTCATATGACTTCATAGACGTATTCATCGCTTTTTTGCTAGTATTATCTATGTCACAAGTATCTTGAATACATACAACATACCATAAATATATATACCACATAAACTCCTACCCGTACCCTTGACTTGGTTATAAAAATCACAAGTTCCTCCTAACTGAGACTGAGAAAAAAACAGCCTCAAAGCCATGTAAGAATTGCGTTGTGTTAACTAGCATTTTTTGAAAATATAACTTGTTCGAATGTATTTTGGCCAACACATATTTTAGATTTATCTATAGCTAAATTTTTATCTGTAGTTGGTACATGGCGGAAATTCAAAAAACAGTGTCCTTCCGATTACATGCCAGGCAAACTGAATACAAACCGCAACGCTGGCGCTTCTTAAGCCGTAACTATCGTGAAGGTAAAAAATAACACGGACTATTAGGGTTTAAAATACAGGTAGTATCTATTTCTATACGTCCGCGGTTACGGTTAAACAATGGGAATACGCGCCAAGGTCGCGCATGCGTCATAAGTCGTAGCCATTACATATAATTACAGATTACGCCGTCACTGACATGCGAATTGGCCCAATCCCGCTGTACAAATTGCGTTTTTCTTTACTGACACTTAACTACGATATTATTGTACAGTTTAATGATACGATCCTTATAATGGAATGGAAAATTTGAATAGGAATTTGAATGACAAGCATAAATAGTTTTTTTTATTTCTAAAGAAGGAAAAATAAAAATATCAGGAAATAAGTTATAAATTATTATATTAAGCATGAATTTACTTGTACTGAAGAAAGAAAGCATCTGCATTTTACGCGGTACCGTTGCCTTCCTTTAGTAGGTGTAACTTACAAAATATCGTGATAGCCATTTTGTATTAAATTCTGTAAAAAAAGTCTACTACATATAACCACTAATTAGTACATATTAATACGTGTCAACAATTTAAATTAAATATAATAATACGTTCACTTATAAAGTCTGTAACAATCTTTCCTTGATTGATAAGTAAGAGGAAAAACGTAATATAGAGACGTAGAGTATGGCACACTTCGTATGTTATGAACTATAAATAGACATAACCTAGGTACGAATTGTTTGCATGTCGATCTAAATAATTATATAATATTTAATTAATAATATTTTAACTATTGAGTTTAACTGATAGTTCGAAGTTGCTTTTGCAAATTTGTATAATACCTAGCGAGGGAGTTAGCAAAAAAATCAACGGTCGCGCAACAGTTGGTCGCCGTAGCAGGTGGCATGACAGGTCGCCGTTTCTGCCGCTCGAGAGCGGCCGGCAGTCTTCGACAGCGCTCGGTTGTCGTCGGAATTGCTCGGTTCGCATTTTCCGCGGCCGCCCTCCTCAATCCGCCCGAGGCCGAAAGTGCACGAAAGCTCAGTCTGCGATTAAGCGTGAAGCGACACGGTGCTACGGGTTGGTTGTTAGCGCGCAACAGTCGACGAACTTAACTTCGAAATCGTATCGTGCTGTTAGTAATTTAGTGAGATTAAAATAAAATCATTTTATTAAATGTAACTACAATTGCGAATGCAAAAATAGGTGAAATATTATATTAGGATTTTTAAGAAGTTTAAAAACTTAAAAATATTTATAAAAGTTTTTATTAGTGCCAAGTGTAAAATGAAATACTGAATAGGTGAGACAGTGGTACGGCGGTGACTGGCCGCCATGCTGCTAGTGGAGCCGCGCGAAGCCGCCGGGCCTCCGAGCGTGGCGCACCTACATCTCCCCATGTCCACGCTCACCAAACTAAACTTTACAGACTATAGTGTCAAAGTTAAACCCTATGAAGAATCGGACGAACAGCGAGATAGTAGGCTCAGCTACGAGCACTCGCTCAGTGCGGCCAGACTAACATACGAACAGTCAGTGAGCTCGAACAAGTTGCAATATGATCAAAACAGGCTCGCCTTCGACCCCACAGTGGATAATATCTGCTCAGATCCTTCGTACATATTGCCTGCAGGTCAGTAAAGTTGTATTTCTTATCTCCGGTATATGTCTAACAAGTCACATTTTGAGTTACTAATGATGTAAAATTTTTTAAAGACACCATCGGTAACATTTCGTTGTGCGCTCTATTTTAATTATTTGTTCGCTACAAAAACGGTTAAAAAAATATTTTAATCAAATTATTTATAATATTAAACCATAGTGAAAATATAAATTTAATAAAATGCAACATCTTAAACATTAAGAATATAATTGTCATTCTATTTTTAAAACCTTCCAATTAAAATTTATATTTAATTTAAAACACTGCACAATTATAATACAATATTTTACAAATGCGATGTTGCATTAAATTGAGATGCTATAATTTGAGGATTTTACACACCTTTTCTTTAATCGACTATCTAAATTATCAATTTAATTTTAAATTACTAACCACAATCGGTACATTACTGTTCACTATTACAGTAAATTAAATTACTTAAGAAATTATTTTAATCTAACGCAATAAGTTTGACCTTAGAATATCTTAGATCGATGTCCAAATAAATTTAATTGTGATCAAAAACCTCCAAAGCGGGGACTTTGAAATGTAATCACCAATTAGATATTGTACACTGACACTACGAGCGAGCTTCATTGAGAACTCTCGAGGCGGCCGGAAGTACTTTCGCCGCCATGATGGATCCGGCGGCGCGGCGCGGGCGCACCTCGCCGCACTTCCGCCGCGTGACGCGCATAAAAAGCTTCGCAGTATTGTCATATAGCTTACATTTGCATACATAGATTACGTGAAAATATTGTGAACGCCAAATTTACATAGCATTATCTATTATACAATGTACGTGAAAAAATATTTTATTGGCTACATCCTAAGCACCAATAACGAAATTATAAAATGGTATAATGGCTTTTTATTATATGGCACACATAAATCGTGATGACAGCAAATTTATTTACGGGGAAGTTTAAAACTGTTCACTAATATAAAACCTGACAGGCACTTAACAATAAAAGTTTTCGGATTTTAACCAGCGATCAGAAAACTGTTGATTTTTCAGAGAGGGCGATTGGGTAACATTTTAAATGTATAAATGCAAGTGGCGTATCGCATCTATGAATATTCATGTGTCGTAAGCAGATATAATCGGTGTAGATTCGTGTACAGAGTCGATGCGAACGCGCTAACAAATGGACACGGGCCGTCTGAAATGGCAACCAATAAGAGTTAACGGTGCAGGTCGATCACCTTTCAGTAATCGCCTGCTTCCTTTTACAGGTGGACGCAAATCTCATTCCAACATCAACTTGACGTGATCGAAATGGCGAATACAAATCGAATAGTTAGCGATGCGGATTCCGTTAGAATCCTGCGCATCATACAATCGAGCGAAACTAAAAATCGCGCCTTACACAGAATCGTAAAATTTATGGCGGATCGTTGACACCGCAAATTATCTTCCCTTATGTATTCAGAGCTATTTATCTCTAGCCCGATTGCTATTCGCATATACTATAAACAACTTGTTAACATTTTTATTATGTACATTATTCATTTTTTTTCGTCATCACCAATCTCATTTCTTAAGGCTCAAAACAAAACTTAGACGAATTTTTTATACCGTTGTACGGATCCAATTTTATAATAACATACGTCATGCGTATTATAATTTATTGATTTTCATTTTAATTGGATTGTCTAATTTGAATTAATAGCACTGACGTTAAACACATGTTTCATAAAATTCCCCATTAAAGTAGTGTATTAATAGAATTATTTTTAAAATCTTACTCTTTACGATCGTTGTTTATCTCGATGGCACAACCTGGTGGTAAACAATATGCTATACAAATTACAATTTATATGTTTTGAAAACTAGATACGTCCCGCAGATTTACTCGCATGGCAAACAATAAACATGAGGAGTTAAAAACTAAATCAGTCAGGATTAATGTAGCTTTCTGTCGTTGAAAATGTTTTTTGAATCGGTTCGATAGTTCCAAAGATTCCAACTACATACAAAACTAATTATACATCTATGATATTTTTGTGTAGGTTACACACGTGTCCTTGAATGTATAGGCGCCCCTCGCACAAGTACAGTCGGCGTCATTAATTAGTGTAAATAACTTGGGAATTCTTTTTGAACGGCCTTATCGTGAATACTGGAAAGATACGAGTATGGGTGTACGTGGCCGCGTTAGAAGCACCTGTCTAACGCGACACCGACAGCTGTTCTACAAATGACCTGCGGGACATGAACTAAAATAACTTTATTCTAATGAACTTCATAAAAGGACAATTTAACACACGATTGCACCTTGTAAAATAATAATTTTCTTATCGATAGACAGAAAAAATACCTGACAAGACGTTTTTGTATAATTGTTTTTGTAAATTGTATATCTTGAATTTTATTAATGAATTTGAATGAAAAATTAAAACCATTAGCATAGCAATAACTTCTAACTTTCAGCGAATAGTATCTTTTATATTGTCTACTACAAAGTCTAAATCGAAACAGCAGTTAATTCAAAATACGTTCATACTAAATTCTTCTTCGTCATACTTCATCAATCGTCTATTAGACGATCAACGAATTCAACTGTGTGGAAATATATATCAAATAGAAACGTTCAATGTCACACGAACAGATGTAGGCAAAGACGCGGTTTCGATTGAATCACATTAAAAATGATAGACAACATCCCCATGTGTGCGGACGTCACCGTCTTGCTGACGTCATGCGTTCATTCATTCACGTTATGGCCACTTCCGCCGCGCCCGTCTCTATCTTTTTAAATAATTTCCGTGCAAAGCTATCTCGCTGTGTGTATATAATTATTCTAGGAACCTGTGTTTTCTTTAGCGTGCATTGATTCTTTTAAACTACACTCTCTTAGACGATAAATATCCTATGTTTTTATTTAAATAAATATTAAAAGTTTCAGATCCTACTTTTTGACTAAAATATGTTTATTATTAATATTGAAGTATACTTGTAATATTAATAATGAAAATAAATATATTTAAGAGCTTTACCGTTTATATTGGAATCTTTATTGGAATTTCATTTCAGTCAAATATTTAAAAAATATAACAGTTTGAATAGTAACGTACCATTAGAAACGAATATATAATAATTATTATGAAATTGAGTTCATACAAAAATGATTGTGGAAAATCCATTAATGAATAATTAGATTCAATGCCATATTTCGGTAGTGCCGGTATATGATTAAACTTTAAAATGGAATCCAAGGAGTAACAAATAAGAATCCCACCAGATAAAAAGGAAATCAAACAATAATAATAATAGGATGAAATAATAATAATATTTCTGAAGACCTCAAAACCCACAGCCCATATTGTTTCACAATGTAGTATAAAAGGTACTTACCGCATTCAGTCGTCTTAAACATGAAAGTAGAGTTGCATAAGAGGCACGGTCAATTGCAGCCGCCACCGTCGATTGGCACTACGCAGTCACGTGTTGTTAATGATACGACGGGTCAACTTCCGTCCCCCGAAGCGCCAGGGACATCCTGCTTTAATATCCATGCCAGTAGAGCTGCTCGCTTGATCGTTTCAAAGAACACCATCATTCGGATTAGTATTAATGATATGAAAAGACAGTAAAGCTTTTGTAGACCAGTAGTATACATTTTGACACTGCTGTTTGAGACATTGTTAAATAAGACTTTCTATCTTGAAATATTTGATACTATATGTTTCATCAACGATTTTTCTCAAGAACAATCATTTATTACATTCGTATTATTTATTCGTTCGGTTCTCTTTTGCTCGTTTAGGTAGCAAACGTTTATAAAATTAGCAGAACATTTGCTTTAACAAGAATAATTTGGATTCAAAAATAATTAAACATAAGCAAATTTGTACAAATACACAGGATTGACTATTGTGCTGCAATTAATTGAAATCAAAACATATTATACCTTCGAGGTATTGCAATTGTGAATCATCGATCATGACAGAACCGCCTTTGAATTTCGTATGTAGAATTACGAACAATGAGTTCAGAGGGTTTAATGGCTTCCCTTATGTCGGGCATGGTGTGAGCACGTCGGTCAGTGTTCACGGCGCGGCGGTGCGGCGGGTCGCCCCGTGCGCGGCGCGTTTTTGTAACGACCGGCGCGTGCGCAGGTGGCTGCACACCTGCCGTGCTCTAACGCTCTTAGACCAGCCGAACAGTGCATATAGCACAATGCCTAATAACAGCTTAAACCACGTGACTAGCTTTAAATTTGATCATCCTCTATATAACACTGTGCTACGAGATTACCTTTTTTTCTGTAATAGTACCTACACGAAAGTCGCACGCAAGTACTTCGGTTTTAAGCAAACGAATTAATATAATAATACGATACGATTATTCGTCGTTATTTTGTTTGCATTTAAAGTATTTTAATCTCTATTTTGCAAATATATTCAATTAAGGTGTTTTATTACATAAATAACTTACGAGTGTAACTGGTAAACCAGGATGGGGAAATTTAGTATTATGTCAGTAAATACAGCTGTCAGGATTGAAATAAGTTACCTGAATTTAACAACTTCATTCCTGTTGCGAGTCGTGCCAGTTTGAATGGGTGTGAGTGCTAACACGAAGGATATATGAGGCGATCGACTTAGTCCTCAGCTGTGACCGATCCTGAATCGTACAATTTGAGGATTTTGTTTTTTTTTTTAAATTGGTTACTTGTTGTGGACTAAAATCTGCTACTCTTATACCGATAAAAAAATATTAACGGTAAAAAATTGTCGCACATAAACCGCCAGTTAGGTTAATAGCTTGCGTAACAATGCGCTGTCTAATAGAACAAGCACTCTACTAAAGTAGTCTAGACAATGTAATGGGCGAACGATTGCCGTTCATCTTTATTGAGCCACGATCGGATTCTCTAACACATCTACATGTCTATTACCATTTATTGGTAAGTACCTACTAGTTTTTGAGTGACCTAGGTCAGTTCAAAGATAGACAAACCGACATACATACGATTGAATTATACCCCGAAGCGATATAAAATCTGTGTACAAAAGGAATAACTGCACAAGTTGGTCGCGTTGGTAATTAATATAGTTAATCTCAACTGGTGCTATAGTTAGCGATTATAATTATATTTTGTCATATTTATAATTATGAATTAACAACATGATCAACATAATGTGATGAAACATGTTTGTATTGTAAGCAACTGAATGTTGGTGCGTAAAATTCGTCTAAATTTATTAATAGGTTTTAAGTTATTCATTTATCGAACTGAAAGACATGTTTTAGTGTGATAAATCCGAATTAACATCTGCCAGATCAGTCTGTTTATAAATTGACGCTAACATAATGCTCCACCGGATATTGTTGTACGCTCGATTTTATTTTTATAAAAAAAAAAGAAAAAGCTGCTCCAATCATTTTTGTATGAAATAATATTTGGGTTCAGTGATGTTTTTCTATGTAATTTGTGTACCGCCGTGCCATACGGTGGTTTATTGGTAATAAATATCGGCGGATCTGGTGCTAGCTGATTTCGCGCACGCCTCGAGGAAAACCGATTGGGACTCTTTATTTTTAAACCAAGTTGAGGTCATGCGTTTTAATAACCCGCTTCATAGCACAATGTGTTTGTTAATTAGAAAGAATAAATATTTTATCAATGTATTTTTATTTAATTTTAATTGAATCTTTTCGACGAAATTTTATAAAGTACCGCATAAATATCGACTAGCCCATTAAAGATTGTATAAGAACTCTGAATACAACAAATTTAATTATTGAAAAGTCCTCTCGCAAAATATTCAGTATAAAGTCTCATCGGAAATCTAATCAAAAAATACTGAAACAAAATAGTCTTAAAATTTCTTAATTCGATTGCTTTGATAGAGCAATACGTAAAATTTAAAGTATTTTTTTGTTCTATTGTATTATTCCAAGTCATAACTACTGATCTAATAACGACAACAAACGAATTACCGGTTACATAAAACGTAAATATCCTTTACCCAATCAACAAATACTTGTAACAGCCATCGGTACGGTATACGTGTTCTTTATTCAAATCTAAAAATTGAAAATTAATTACGCATGATAGAAAGTACATTCCTGGACGACAAAGCACGACGTCAACTGGACGTTAATAAATTTAACGCTTCCTCCCGAAACTTGCTCCAATTTTCAATTTGATTTAGACTCTATTCGATGACAGCAATTTCCTTCTTCTTCCTATAAGATGTAGCTCTGTCGCGGATCTTTTTAATTTTTATAACATTTTCGTTGCTTTGACTTATGTAAGCGTCGTGTCAGTCGACAAATTATTTTAAATTGCGCAGACGCACCTGTCGTCCGAACGACTGTAAATAAACAAGTAATTTACTATTATTAATTATTCTGAATTGCGAATACATTAACACGACCTCTAGGTGGACCTGAAATGTGGTGTGCCTTTAGTGATGATAGAACCTATGTAAATAGATTCGACTGAGTCAACAACGCCACCACGTTAGTTGTGAAGACCATGAAGTGTTTATTCAGTTTAAAGGGTGTGGCGACCTTAGGATAAATAAGGATACCAACTAAGTCCTCGGGAGCAGCAACGCAGCTGTGAACGATTCCGAATTGGCAATGGTTACTGTGAGCGTGGTTCAAGTTGTCATAGGCTTTAGTGACTATTTAACACTAGGTGAACTGCGTGACCGTTTGCTACTCTTATACCAATACTCTTATACATGACTAGAAATCAATTGCGTCAAAAAATGTTACATAAAATTAGTTCAAAACTGAAATTTTATTCATTCGCGAAATTGAAGCGCGATTTTTTTTAAATATAATTTTCAGGTCTTAAGATGCCAAAACACAAGATATTAAAAACAATTAGACCTAAGGGCGTCAATAACATATGAAACATTAGTCGTGAAACCAAAATATCTTGTACATAAAGCGAACCCCGAGAAATACTTAGTTGTTACTACGAGAAATACTTACATTTGTTCTTACACAAGATTCTCTTCCCCTTGAAGAAGGATAATTATATTATTATTTGTACGATTATACTTAAAATAGCGGTTGGTATTTCTTATCATAACGGTTTATTAAAGACCGAGAAGTATATTACACTTCCTGCATAAATTTAAATTGCTAAGTAAAAAATTATAAACTGCCGAATATAATGTTATATGAACGGACCGTTAGTTATTACGCGTTTTTAGGTATCTTAAACATTTATATTATTTATTAAAATAGTCCGTATTTGCTTATTGTTTCATTAATTTCGCTTTCGAAACGTTTAAATGCTAATAAAAAGAGTATTTAAATAATGAGGTGGTACGTCAAAACAGCAGTGCTCCGTTGACATCGGGCTGTCACCGAGCGCTCACCTGCGCCTGGCAATGCGTCTAAATTTAAAAAATCATATTTCGACTTCCGCTCCCAAATTGGAATTGGCGCGATGTGCGGCTAACTCATTCGTTAAGAATTCAAATAGGAGCAGGACCGCCACAGCTTTTATGCCAATTCTTTGATTTAGAGCCGTCGTGATCGTGCCATTTCCATACACACAAATATATTTGATGATACATATTTGTATAATTTAAAAATGTTTACATTTTGTAAATAAACTAATTGCTCTGACAACTCAAGTTAAAGTGTTTTAACATTGGATTTAGAATAGGCAACCATAGTTACTTAACTGTCGTTTTTTTATATTTTACATTACGAATTAACTATAACAGACTAAAATGTTACAACGTATGATTTTATGTTTAGCAAATTAATAAATGATTATTTTCCTTTAAATTCGGATTACATTAAAAAAAAATTAAAAAATTAAGAAGTATCTTACACAAAATGATTCGACTCTGATAACGCCTTAATGATTTTGTTAAAAATGAACACCAGACATGTGTTATTTCCGGGCATAAGTCCTATTTTACGTAATATACATTGAACTATGGACTGAGGTTACAACCTAATATTTAGACCCGGATACCATACCAATGATAGTACATGCTGTAAATCAATATCTGTCCCTGAACAAAGTTCGTTTCCGATATCAGTTTTAAAAAATGCCACTTACTACAGGACGCTATAAAACATTCTTATTTTTTACGTCGTCCAGCAAAGGCGGTGGCATTTGCATATGAAAAAAAATCGAAAATATTCGCAAAGAAAAAAAAACTTTAAAACATGCACCTCGGATGTCATCATAGCAGCATATGGCGCGGCGCGTGCGCGTCCAAAAAAAGCACGTAGCCAACATTTTCGCGGGTCTCGAGTTTCGAACGAATAAGTAAAAAAGCTCGCGGCCACTCGCAGCTGCTTCGGGGTCTAGGGTTACTGTCGCATATGTTTGTGACGTTTCGAAGCTGATACCCGACGTTCAGAATACGGCTTTGTGTAGACATTTTTGTAAGGCTAAGTCGAAATTTAAATTTGAAAATAGAAAAGAAGATTCTTAGATTAGACTAGAACAATTAGTTAACGACTTTACAATAATGAGTGTTCGGAGAAATTGTTGAGCTGATACCTAGGTCTCAGGACGCTTATTCATTGTACTCGTACTAAGCCGCACAAGATAACTACTGTATTGGCTAGTGTATTGGCTGTAGTGACTACACGTATTGGCTAGATGGCAATACTCCTCGGTCTGATTTCCTTGTCCATGTCGAACACGGATGTGCAACATGTGGAATGACCTTCCTCCAGAGGTTTTCCTATGAATGGCGCAAAAAGAGCTCTACAAGCCGGCGACACATCGGTGACTCTACTGGTCTTAGCTATGTCTATAGACGACGGTAACCACTCACCATCCGGCGACCAGTCCAGCTAGCATGCTGACTTTGAAACCCATAAATATAAGTGCAACCGAGAGGCAAATCTTTCACGTTGCATGTATATCCAAACACATGGTGCATTTTAAACTAACATTAGTAATGTTCACACATTGACAAGGTAAAACTTACATCCTATTAATGTGCTAATATTTGAAACCGGCACGAGAAAATATTACATTTGTAAACAATAGGTCGTATTTCATGATCACAATGCCATGTTAAGCATTTTTCATAGATCAGTTTATCTCTACATTGTCTACATTACGATTCATAACTTGCCTGTTTTATGGTTGTGTCTGCTAGACAGACAACTAAACAGGCAATTTATATTTATATAAAATTTATGTTGTCTATATTACTTGAGTCTTCTATACACCTACACCTGATACTAGAAATCGTTTTTAACTATAAACAATTTTATGAATATATTTTCAAGAAGATATTTACATCTGCAAATACAGGCTAGGTTTTCCAACCATCAAGCAACGATCGATTCGCTAGCTCCAACGTCTTGCGGGTCGTGTCGTCCACGTGTCGTATCGTTCCGCGCGAGCGGTCGCCGACGACCTTTCGACCCGCGCGAGGCGTGGCCGCGCTCGATTGGCCCGCCCCGCTCGCCCGCGCGCACGCCCCTCG
>DWHE01000019.1:0-18371 GCA_018247495.1 Satarupa nymphalis | reverse complement strand
TACAATTTTAATTCATTTTTAACTAGCTTTTACCCGCAGCTTCGCTCACATTAAATCCCTATTAATCATACCTGCCAAAATAATTTTTTTTGTCCGCCATAAAAAAAAATATTTAAAAAGTATGTAGTGGTGTAGTATTGTAGTAGTGGTCTTCCTAATACTTTTGAGAATATGTGCACAACGTTTCATGATAATCGGTTGAGTAGTTTCGGAGTGAAAGCGTAACAAAAAAACTTAAATTCACATTTATAATATTAGTAGGGATTTTATTTTTTGAGTATTTCAACAGCCACACCCAACAAACTGAAACACAACGCAATATTTGCTAGACAGCCGAAGTGGTGGTAGAAGCCGGTGTGGTGGTTGGTGGTACTAACTTGGTCTGTGTAAGTTCTACCGCCATCAAATGATTTAATTGTATGTCATAAATTTACAACTATTTAAACAGGTGATTACCGTGAATTACAAGGAGATTGGATACCATTTAAAAAATTAGGCTACCTAAGCCTTGTAGACTTATTTAAGGATGTACCAGGATTTAAAATTATGGAAGTCAATGGTGAATGGGTGGTTGATGCTATAGCTAGCCAAGAAACTCAACACATTGCTTCAATGGTTGCTCGTCAAAAACCTAGCAAGAAATCTATGAAGTTAAACTATCCAGTAAGTTAAAACTATATACTAGCAGACAATGTATATACGTTATTTTGAAGTTTGTGACCGGCAAATCAGTTTGTGTACTCAAATTACATTTGGATGTGAATTTTTTGTCATTGGTGTAAGAGTCGCAAACCGGCATGCAATTCACCTGGAATTAAGTGTTCACTGCAGCCGATGACAACAGTAGCAAATTTCAATTTGGTCCTTTGCCCAGTTTGGTTTCGGTCACATCTGCATTGTTAATCCTGAAGGCTAAGTTGGTCGCGCCATACAGTAGCGCCTACATTCTTTAAACTGAGACTGAACTGGCCAAAGATTCGACACAGTACAGATAAGTGCATGTTTGTATTGACCCAGTCGAACCTTCCAGCGTTGCTTTTCCAGTTTTCCTTCCAGAATAACTGAAAATTTCATTTTATAAAAAAAATGATTTATTATCGTGCTAACTCTGAAACATTATTTTCCTAATAGAATAGATTTCCGAAGAAGCAAGGCTCTTGGCGAAAACCGTCTTCATCCAATTATCCATCAGTTTATACCAATCAGTACTCCAACCAGTATTATAGAGCTAAATCACACGCCCCACATGTTAACAATCATAATAAGGTAATTGAGACAGTGTAAAGTTTAAATAATAGCTTTAAAAATCGTTTTAAAGTGCAAAATATGCAACAAGCTGCTTAATTTTTTATTTAATATTTCCTACTAGAATCTTTCAAAAACTTTTTTATACTTAATTGTGTCAAATTAAAATATACCTAATTGTATTAAACTAAACTTGACCAGCTTTCTTAAGTAGATAAATGTATCTTTTTCTAGCCTAATAAACATAGTAAATCGAGTGAAGTAAAAGTATCAAATGTGAAACAAATTAGCAAAACGTCAACAGAATATGCCGATAAAGAGAAAAGTGTGCCGATCGTCACTAAGGGATCTGCGCAAGTGCCACGAGAAGCGAATACTTATACAGACAATGTCGGTAACATTTTTTATTTAATTAAATTATTTAAATATTTATCAAGAAAGTATGTACCGATATATGTGTTTACCAGCGTAATACGTCAAATTAAAATGTTTATTAGTGCATTATATTATAAATGGTCGTGTAACTTTTAATTCCATGTTGCATTACAGAAGAAACATTCCGTACGAAATGACAAAGAGACTGAAGTAAGAAGCAGTGCCAAAATCTCTGCATCGCAGAGGCTATCGAATTTACGGGAGCGTCTTAACACGGTCGACTTGATACCCTTGCAGCTGCCCGCCCACAACGACTGTCTGGTACGATACATTTGTAACATGTGTGTATTTTTATAGTTTTCATAAGATTGCTATGTACAACGATGCTAGCACGATAGTGTAAGTTAAAAAAATGTAGCTCAGATTCTAGAGAACTAGTGACTTAAGCTACAATTTTTTTTTTAAATTCCTCGTAAGACGATTCCCCTTCAAGTTACCGCTTGTTGAAAGTCACATAGGAGTTTGGGATTTTTCTATATCCCTTAATTTTTGTGACTAGTTTATAAATACTTAATGGTCTGTTTGAGGATAATAGACTCCGAAACCTTTGGACCGATCGCGATGAACGTGCACGCGATGAATTGACACGTATACGTGGATTTGCTTGGAGGTTTATCTGCTGTCCGTTGTTCTGGATGTGTGTTGTAACTTGTCACTAAATAGTGCTGTGACATGTCGACTTCTAACCGTCAAAATATGAAAATCGTTGTACAATGTACATATACAATTTGTTGTTGTTCACCATTAGATTACGTTGCGGCACATTGCTTAGATTTACATGGAGATGTAGGAAGACAGACATTACGTCTGTTCGTTTTTCTTAGTATAATATTATATACACGAATATACCTTCCGCAGTTAGTATCAACTTTATGGATAGCAAATAAATATTTCAGGATCAGAATGACGCGGTAACACATGTAGCGCCGGCGCACAGTCTGGAGCCTCCTCCAGATTCTACGTCGTCGTTTAAAAAATTAGAATGGACTTGTCGAAAACTGGGGCTTCCACAGCCGGTGTGCAAGGTCCAGGACTTCAGGCCCAAACACGAAGCCGTTACCTACGGCTGTACTATTAAGGTGAGACCTTTAATCTTTTTGAGTAGAATTTAATTGTGACATTATATATCATCAGTTTGATAACATAGCGATGATATATAAACATTGGCGTTTCATTTTGTAATCGTTACAATGTCTTGAGTACATGGGCAAAGCTGCAAGCAAATGTTTGTGTATAACTTTTTTTTAAATTAAATCCGCTGCATCCGCCACCCCGCAGTACTTATTCGAAAATATCAAGGCGCCATATTCGACTCCCGTGGACCTCGGTTGCCTCGTCATTTTCTAAAATATCCTGGTAATATTCCCTTGTAGGTGGGCAGCTACTCGTACTCGTCATATCCCGACACGTCGCCTACCGAAGAACTCGCGAAGGAAGTGGCCGCTGTCAAGATACTAGCCGCAATAGAGAGTGCGGAGACCGTCGGCATACCCACTTCTTCAAACAGCAAAACGATAGCGTGTCTGGCCGAGCTCGTGTCCGAACACGAGGCGGGGCTGTGGGCCAAGACCGTGCCGCACCTGTACAGGTGCCTTCATCGACTTATTTTTCACTAGCGCATCGCACACATTCACTCGTTCACACTCGCAATACTCGTCGCTACGCGTTCTTTACGATAAAGTGACTTTTGTTGAAATATTATAAAAACACTTGTTTTTGTTTAATTTGCTCAAGATCCTGGAAACACCAGGTCGTGATCTTTTAGTTATGCATCTGTAAAATTCTAAATCATTTGAGTGTTTGGAAATGTTTATGATTCTGTTAAATATATAAAAAAAATTTAACACGAACTAAAAAAAACACTTGACACATAGTATTAGTGTATTAGAAAAAACTATTATTGAAGAATCTTAGAAATAGAAAACTATAATTGTTCTTGTTAGCTCTTGGATTCTATTGAAAATTTCACTTCAAACATGAATTATGGCTCATACTAGTATTATTTTTTAAATTTTTGCATGATTTTCTGTGAGCTTAAACGTTTAATAAATAAATTAATATGAAATAATAATATCCGAATGTGGTTATTAAAGGTATCAATCGATTTATTGTTTTAGAAATAAATATGGCGAAAATCTACCAAGCAACTGGCAAGATCTTATTGAAAATTGTCCTCGAATTATAAAAGATCATGTCGTCAACGGGCTCATCATTCTCTTGCCAAACAATGAAGTAAGTGTTACCAAAGTTTCCTTCGGCATACCTAATTCGAAAATTTGGATTAAAAAGCGGATTGATCCCAAAATGGCTTTGACGTTAAGCAAAAAAAAATTGTAGTTTTTTTTTGTTATTGTGGGAAAATATTGGCCAATGTTTATATTTGATATCAGCAATAATACAGATAAATGTTAAACATTGTTAAAGTAAATTACAGCGTATGTACGCACCGAGGGAAAAAAATATTTGTATGGTAATTGTTTTTACATCGTAATCATAAAAGCAATATCGGAAAAAGGAATCTAAATAAATTAGGTAATATAATACTAACGCCGGTCTAAAATCAACTTTGAGAGTCCACTATGAATTTGTATTTAAAATTTAAACGATTTTTTTTCTAGAGCACCGTTACAGACATCGACAGTGATCTACCGCCGCTGCAGTTTCCAGAAGATGATTTTTGGAATGTCTTTATTACTGTTGCTAACTCTACGCTTGAGATCTGGCTAAGAATTATTGGACCTCAATACAGTGTAAGTTTAACGGTCAAATAGTTTTGTAGTAACTATCTGAGAGTAACATACTTGCTTCGATTTGGAGTTGTGGAGCGCCATCATTCGGAGGGACAGAGCAGAGAGACAGGGGCACTGGAATTCATCTGTAGTTGGTACCTGTACTGCATGCCTGCATCCACACCATTCAAGTTGAAACACAACAAGAGTTGCTTGACAGTATAAATTGGTGTACCGCCAGTAATAACCTGGTCAAACTTGGTTAGGCTCTATTACCAATTTCCTGAACGTGGCAACGCTAGTGAGCATTCAGCAGCAACGGTCACACGATCTTATATGCTCTAATACTTTAATGCAATATAATTATGATATATAGTTTCTTTCAAAAGTTCTAGTCTGTTATTATATTGGCCGTTCTTTTGTTGTAACTAAAATGATTTAAACGATTCCAGGATCGATTTGAAGTTCTCTTAGCAGACATGTCTCGGTATTATGAACATGGCGGCGTCACTGTCGACAAATCGATGATAATCAAAAATGCTTGGTAAGCGCACTGCTGATGTATGTTGACGCATTAATATTTTTATTTTAACTTTGATTCGTTGGACTCCAGACAGGAGGAGCTGGTTCGTTGTCTTTTCTTGGCACTAAGATGACGTCCTCCTCTGTTCAAACAACTAATCGTCTCATTTATGAACTCGAACGCCACGCGGCGATTCTTTGTTGTCGTGAACACAATTCTTACATCATCAACACCTAAGAGCAAACTTCTGTCTTTAAATTATGTTTTTTTTACACGTTTATGCCTTTTCTCGTTCGAAATTTAGTGGTTGAAATTTCTATAAAGAACTTACCGCCTGTCAGTTGAACGAAATAAGGAATTACTAATTAATAATTAAGGAATTACAGAATGATAGGAATTTCTTGGTACGGACATGTTATTAGACGTTTGATGAAATAGTATTGATAAGCAATTAATTAAGAAAAGGAACAGGCGATGAGTATCAACTCCTAAAGGTCGTTTAAAATCTTTGCCTATAGGTACGCAGTAAACTTAGACGATGGTGGGTGGCAGCGAGCTAAAATCTTAGAGGTGGATGAAGACACTGCTACAGTTTTCCTCGGCGACCACGGTGACGACGACACTGTGTACATTGAGAAGATTAAAATTTTAGAGCCGCAGTTTAGGCAACTACCCGCTCAGGTGAACAATTTTATTATATTTGTGTGATGTATGACAAAGGTATTAGAATTTAGAAAGCTGAAGAGAAAGTCATGTTAATGAAAATTCTAACGGTAACTCAGGTCACGTGAAATTGAAACATTAACTGTATTACGACACAAATGGATGTGGTGACTACACCTCGACCAGGGTGACCATATCATACACAGGGTGTATCACTTATGAGTCACTAAAATGAATAGTTAAGAAAATATTAAACTTGTTTTTAAGATTTGAAAATGGTTTTACTTAATATTTAAAGGTTCATCATCTACATAATAAATATTATTGTTTATTACTCTTATATATGTTTTGGTGATTTTCTTAGGCCTTTATTTTGCATGTATCTCTGATAAGGTGTTATATTTGATCTTACAAGTGCTTGCCAGACTTACTGAGTATTTCATCGTCTAATCAGAAGATTTTTACTATGTAATGAACAAGTTGATTAGTTAACTTAATCAGTATTATCATCCATAGGTAGATTACTGTAGGTATATATAGTGCAAAAAGTGGAGTGTAAGGGTGCGCGCAGAAGGGCTTGTAGTGAAGCGGGTGGGTGATCATTGCGCAGGCGATCCTGTGCCGGCTAGAGGGCGCGGAGGAGCTGGCGGGCAGCGATTCAGGCGCGGAGTTGGTGCGGAGGCGGTTGCCCGGCGAGGTGCTGGTGGCGGCGCCCGGCCCGCGCCACGACCCCGCCGATCCCTCCGTGGCGCTCGTGCTCTACGATACCTCCACGCAGCGCGACCTCAACCTCAACAAGGAGATCGTACACGACTTCTGCATCGCGGGCGCCTTCAACATCACCCAGGTTAGTGCACACCTGGACACTGGTTGCCCTCATTACACCGACAAGCTAAAATTATTAAAATTAAACAGGCCATTAATATTTAACTTCTGCAACAGAAAAATAGTGCAAACATTTTTTCTGTTACTAAATTAATAGGAGTAATTTTGAGCCTGCCATTTTTCAATAACTAAATCAAGATGAGTACTTACATTTGCTTATTTCTAATTCGGTTTCCGTTTGTGGTAAATGTTCATGGACAAAAGTGACCGCTTATTCTCAGATGAACTGCCCCTTTTGCTAGTGTCATACCAGAATAAAATACAATAAACATTTTATATGTGTGGTGCATGGCGCGGCGTGCAGAAGCTGTGCGAGGTGGAGGTGGGGTGCGTGACGGAGGAGGGGCGCGTGTGGGTGTCGCGCGCGGGCGGCGCGGCGCTGGTGCGTGCGGCGCTGGCGCTGCTGACGGCCGGCCCCTACCGCCGCCCGCTACCCGCCGCGCCGCCCGCACCGCCCGCCGCACCCCAGCTCTACATCGTGCGCACGCTGGCCGGCGACTGGTAACTACACACATATTTCCGAAGATCACGTTCCTGGCTTTTTTAAAACTTCTAATTTGAACTGTATGCTTTCTATAGATGCAATGTTGCGTGTTCTTTCCTGTCCACATACTAGCTTCTCCAATCCTTACTATCGTTCGCTCAGTTAATAAAGATACGTACGGAATGGTCACTTAAGGAATAAAAATCGCTCGTTTGCTCAGTTCTGGTCGCAACCGTTACTTCAGTTAGTCACAGATCGAAGTTAGTTTAAACATTCCTACCACTAAAATAACTAGCGTCGTAAAGGGGTCTCGATAACATTTCCGCGTCCACAGGGTTCGGTGTACGATCATCAGCGGGCTGGACGGCGAGGGCACGGTGCGCACGCTGCTTGTGGACAGCGGGCTCATCCTGCGAGCGCCCCTCTCGTCGCTCGTGCCGCTGCAGAACTTCTCGCCGGCGCTCAACGCTTTCCCCTACCAGGTGACGATGTCACGATGAATCACATAAAATAAAATAATAATAAAAGTTTACATATAATCATATATATGCTACTAAATTTACTTACGTAGTTACTTATTCTGGTTTCATTTAGGTATTTATTCATATAAGTAGTTCTTTTATTCTGATTTCAAAAGCCATTAAATGTCAAAGAATATAAAAAATATTTGCCATTGTACAAGGTACCACAATATAAGTTTCAAGAGTGAGTGTTACAATTCACATGGCATGTGAGGTGACTAAACTGTACTAGTCTTCGAGACAATATCACCAGATATCTTGGGTCATCTAACACCAGATGAAACATATACCAGTTTGCTACTCTTAAAAAAAATGAACAGCTGTGCACTTGCATGTTAAGCCCTATATGAGATTTAAAAAAATTAAAATAAAAATAAAATTGAGATGACTCGAGTGAAAAATTGAGATGGGTTGGTGTACAGGCGATGCAGGTGCGGCTGGGCCCGGCGGAGCGCGTGGCGGGGAGCATGGCGGCGCGGCTGCGCCAGCTGCTGCTGGGCGAGCGCGTGCTGTGTCGCGCCGCGCCGTCCTCCTCGCCGCCTCCCGCGCCGCCCGCTTCACCGCCGGCGCCGCACGTCGAGCTGTTCGTGCGGAGCGGTCCGCAGAAAATCCTCGCCTCCGTCAACAACAACATCCTACTCGAGCACGACCTGCTGGAGAGGTGAGCCTTGATGTTGCTATCAATCCATGGTTTTCACCTTATCTATCATGGACGAGTAATTAGTAGGTACGAATAGAATGACTGATTTGCTATTACTGATGCAAATGAAAAGGTTAATAGAAAATGGTTATGGTAAAATGGATAGGTAATAGAGCGAAATGGAAAGGACATCCTAAATCCGATCACAGGGACACGTTACTTGTGCGTCTTGTCGCTTTGACTTGTTTTTCGAAAGAGGCATGCTTGATAGAAGTAGGAGAGGGAGTGTTTAATATTAACATTTACATATTTTAAAATACATATATTATGCATTACATACATTATACAGCCACCACCGCCACCATTCATCTGTATTATATCTGGTTGTGAGATCAATATTCAAACTATAACGTTTTTCAGGTAGAAAAATGTCAAACCTTAATAAATAAAATAATAAAAGCTAACATATTCCCTACAACTTCTATAAAAACTTATCTGGTTTGGTTTAACCATGTGTTTTGAAAATGACAGTGTTGTTTGGACAAAGAAGTAGTAAACACTCGTTACTAACAATCAATTTATGCATAACTTATTCATTTCTGTGCTAAGTAATACCCTCTGTAATGTTAAGGTTGTAAAACAATCTGAATATCTTCATTGTTAATGAAAGGTATAGTATTTCATTTGCGCTTCAACAAAAATTAGTAAAATCCTTTTAAAGTAGTAGTATAAAAAAAATTATGTTACGCTTATTGAGCAAATTATAGAAATCGACTTGTTTCCGACTTCGCAACAAAAATAACTAGAGCGTATCTTTTCCGGTTTAAAATGCACGCTAGTTTAAACTGCATTCTTTTGATGCACTTATAACATTTTATTCGTATCTTGTTATTTATGAAACATGTTTGTATCATGTTACAAATTTAAAGTTAAAAAACAGGAATAATTCATGTAAATGACTATTGTATTCCTGTTTAGATAAACTATTATACCAATCAATTTTTTGTCATGTCGACAAAATTATTGGCTGCATTGTGGACTACTAAATCTTGTATCATATGAATATCGTAAAGTGACTGTTAAATTTTTACTGAATACCTGTGAAAGAGAAGATGAACAGAGTAGAGACCAGCCTAGCTAGAGGTGTTTTTCCAATTAAATTCTAGGGTAGAGTGAAGCTGAGTGCTGCACACTAATATTAGCCTAACAGTTATTGTCATAGCTATGTTTAGACCAAAGAAGTCTGAGATATCTTGTCATGACTTGTGTCTAAATTTTACTGATGACATTATTATTACATTTGGAGCAAATGTTACTTGTTGTTAAGTTTCATTTCATCCCATAACTGCAGCCTCACCAGCCGAAGAGCATTATTCAAAAAAGAATTATTTAGGAATATAATTATTTATAAGAATTATTAAGAAGAAATATTGGAGAAGATTGCCGCCTTATCTTTAATCTATGTTAGTATAAAAAGTGGTCATTGTTGGATCAGGCAAGAGTAGTGTAATACAAATAATCGGAGCAATAAAACCGAACCGGAATGGCAATACATATACTGAACAGCCGTGAATGTAAGGTAAAGTCTGCAATGCATTGCCAGAATTTAAATTCGTTTTGGGTGTTTCCTGAAAATGAGAAATGACACCGCAATCATGTCATGCCGCTCTTGGGACGTCTTAAGTGATTGTGGGCGTGGCGTTTCGCAGCGGCAAGTTGAGGGAGGAGCGCACGGAACGCGCGGACCCGGTGGAAGCGCTGAACAAGAAGAAGGAGCGCATATTCCGCAGCGCGTCGAGCGGCGCTCCGGCGGACGAGCGGCCCAGCGCGCTGCCGCCGCCCGTGCTGCCCGCGCCCTCGCAGTGCTTCGACGTGTACGTCGCCATGGCCGCCAACCCTTGGAATTTTGTGGTGAGCTCCAATGCTGCCTGCTGGTGGAAAGGCATACTATTGACTGGGGAGGGAGATTTCACATTCACATCAATACCTCTTTGTTGATACGTAGATATTATAGAAAGACTACCATTTGCGCACCTACGACCTATGTCTATGTTAATTGATCACTATGGCTCGTTGCAGCTGTAGCAAACCTCAAATGGTCATGTTCGAGTTTACCACTATTCTGTTGACATTCCTTAAGACTGATTTGGTCTCCGTAAACCCTTTAAAATAAAAATATCTCAAAACAGGTCCTTGCAAGTGGGAGTAATGTATTGAACAACAAATAACACATATACAAGTTGATTA
This sequence comes from Satarupa nymphalis, assembly GCA_018247495.1. Lineage (NCBI taxonomy): Eukaryota > Metazoa > Arthropoda > Insecta > Lepidoptera > Hesperiidae > Satarupa > Satarupa nymphalis. The sequence continues at coordinate 7,999 of DWHE01000019.1, read as the reverse complement.
TTCATAAACACCACCAATAGTATCAAATTGTTTTTGTACTGGGTACGAATATTATTGTTTTTACAGTATCTAATTTTATGTATTTTATATTTATACTAGGTTCAGCCGAATAGCACGATGCATACGCTGCAGACAATGATGTCGTCCTTACAAATAGAATGTCCTAAGTTATCCGAGAAAGACGCGCCTGTAAATCCAGTAAATGGTGAACTATATACTGTGTTTTATGAAAAGGACTCATCTTGGTACAGGTGATAATATTTTTATATCTCTAATTAGGGGTTTCTGCCGCACAGCGATTGATTTATGTCCCCAAAGCTAAAATCAACATAGTATCTACAAATTAACAAGTAAATTAAAATCCGAAAATGTATGCTCCTAGAGAAAAGACTAACTAACACTTCCTTAAAATGAATTAAATAAAATTAAAAATAACTGCCACATGAGACATAGTGAGATATAAATACAAGGTTGTTGTGTCGTTGACGGTTATTGGGGCTCATAAAGTAAAAGCGGAGTTATTCACCCGGTTTGTAGTATAAGCAGAGTTATTCGCCCGGGTTACAGTATAAGCAGAGTTATTCGCCCGGGTTGTAGTATAAGCAGAGTTATTCACCCGGGTTGTGAAATTTAATATACGTGACGTTGTGTTGTGCAGAGTGCTGATAGCAGGCGCGGTGGCGCTGGACACTGTGTCCGTGTCCTTCTGCGACTACGGCGACATGGCACTGTTCAGTGTGAAGCAGCTGCGGCCCGTGCCCGCCGCCGTGCCGCTGGCGCGCTCGCTGCTGCCGCAGGCCATCAAGGCGCGTCTTTACGGTATTAACTATATCGTAATTTTTGTTTCTTGGTTATTTCTAATAATTCACTGTTGAAAATGAATAGCGCAACCACCTGTTTAGTCCACGCGCCTTGATCCAGTCCAAAAGGTCCACGCGCTAAAGCGGCCACATTTTTTTACGAAGAGTCTTTGATGAAATGTTCCATTCGAAAACTGGAAAGAACTGTATTGTCACTTGCTATGTACATCCAAATATGGACCTAAATTAACGAATTTACTATCTGCCGGTGTCCTAGGTGAAGTTGCTAGCTCAGCATTGAGCCTAAATTTTGTTTAAATCTATCAAATACACATTTCAGATGTGTGGCCTCTTCATCAAGACTGGACGGTAGAAGACTGCATTAGGTTCCAGGAATTGTGTGTAGAACAACAATTCGTGGGTGTTTGTAAAGAGATCGGCAAGGATCCCCTTAACCCTAGCGAGCCTCTACTAATTTTAGATTTAATTGACACTTCAACAGATGAAGACATTTACTTAAATAAACAATTAGTCACGGAGGGCAGAGCACGCCTCGCCTCTGCTGCTTAATTTCCATACTATTCCTATTATTTTGTAAAATAATTTGTTGAACAAAACTGTCTAAGGTAAGGAAACTGATTATATTATTATTTATTTAAGTTTTTAAATGTATTCTATGCTAAAATCTTTGTTTTTTTTATTGTTTGTTTCTTGTTTTTAATGCAACCCGAACACGGTTCCCTTTATAGATTGATGATATTGATTATTGTTATTATAACATCAGTGACAACTTAAAAATTATTGTTATATGAATGTTGTATAAAGAAAAATATTTCATATTTATGGTGTATTCTACATACTTTTATATTTTAAAAAAGTATTGGTTATTAAAAATATGCATACAAAGGAAAGTTATCACATGAGAACTGCTATATTAATCATCTTTACTATTAAATGCAGCTCTGAAGGTAGGTTATCAAATTATTCCAATGCTTCAATAAAAATATATTGGATAGATTGCAAATCTATATCATTTACACGTTAATATTAATCATGCTAATATTAAGCAATGTAACCTTTATGCTTAATTGAAACTCAATTATTGTCATATACATATTGCTAATATTAAGCAATGTAACCTTTATGCTTAATTGAAACTCAATTATTGTCATATACATATGTGTACCTAGCCATTTCACGACAGTAAACTAATTGCATTAGGGCTAGAGCCTAGGTAGCGGTGAAACAATAGCTTATCAACAAAACAATATAATCTGTATGCACATACAAAATAAATCTCAACTGTGTAACAATTTGTTTTCTTTTTTACCATTTTAACTTAAATTAGCATAAATGTTAGTGACACTCATTTTAATCATAAAACAGATCTTAACCCAATGTTAGTTCATGTGATAGTCAACTTGCATCAAATGTTGCAAATATTATATTGATAGTTATATTTATAGAGTTATAATAAAATGCAGTGAAAAGCATCCCAAGTTTTCTTGTAATAAAATTAATATAAAAAATAATAGTTACAATGTCCCTAATGTGTGCAAAATTTCAAATCATTTGGACCACTGAGTAGATAGAAATTGTTGCATAGGTACAGGTTGTGGTAGCACTTATCCATGTTCAACAAGGTCAGAGCCATCACAGTGTCACCAAATTTTGCATTTTTTAACTCATTAGAGTTTTTTTTTAGTTTCCATTGTGTCAGTGCTGGCAAACCTAAGCTAAATAAGGTGACCAATTTAATCTCCAGGAGTTGCTACTCCATAGTCATGACCAAAACCCGAACTAGACAATAGTTCTAATTTGAGGTATACAGTGGTCACAAGCTGCAGTGATCACTTAACACCTGGTGAACACACACACACATTTGCTTCTAGTTTACCAATAAAAAAATACAGTTTTAGCTAATTAGGAGGGTTAAAACCAAATGATACATTAAATTGTAGGCAATACTTTATTTTTTTTCATTATAAAATACAATTACTTTCTAAGATCATCTGATGATATTCCATACTTCTTTTTCAATGTGTCTAATTCCTCTTGTTTTTTCTCAATATCAATACCCTTGAAAGCTTTATTAGATCTGTAGTATAAAACCACTAAATATCTGTTACAAACATTAAAACCAGATAAATGGTCGCATGCATTTTTTGCATCAAAAATATCTTCATATACAACAAATGCAGTTCCTCTTGTTTCTGGAGTATTACCTCTGTAAACACAATACTATGGTTACAACACATTAAATTTACACATTACGTTTTTTTTAATATTAACAAAGTAAAGTAATTAATTAAAAATTATATAGGACATGTGCAAGATAATTAATAAATAAGGCATGGTGTGGCACCAACCTATAGATATTTACATAATGTTACTCTATTTTCTTATTTGTGTAAAAGCAGAAAGGTCAAAATACAATAACCAATAAACTTACACTCGAATTTGGCGAATGGCTCCATATTTCCCAAATATATCATACATTTCTTCAGCGGAGATTTTGTATGGTAAATTTCGAATATACAATATTCTATTTACTTCTGGTGGCAAACGTACCTAAAAAGAGTAGTGTAAACAAATTAGTACAATGAGAACGAACAGTTTTTGTCAGCTAACAATATTAGCATAATGGACCAGATTGTATTCGAGTACATACGCAAAACGTTTATTTTCAAGAATTGACAAATCAAGATTACTATATTAACAGATAACTTTAAATTTATATTCATGTACTCACATTCGTGCGTCTTTGAAGAGCTAATGCCATGTTGCAAAAGATATATTTTTTTAAATTTACACTTAATTATACTAATAACAAGTTTATGATACTATTTCAATCAAGGGATTTCAGTTATTGTTATTTAGTCAGAACTTAGTCACACACAGGACACCATGCAATTTGTTTAGAATAGCATTTTGACATTTGATTAGAGCAAGCAACTGACACCGTATTTTTTTTAAAGAGTAGCATAGAAGCTTACAATTCATCCGATGTTAAGTGATCACTGCTTCCTTTGATAGTTGTAAGCAATGTTTGAGTGGTTTCGGATCTTTGCACACTGAATTTTTGTTAAAAATTTAAATGGGTTATCCAGTAGGTATACTAATAAAATAAAACGTATAAAACAAAACGGTGTATGAAATTCTTCATTTACTATTTACTGAACTTACTTTCAACGTGTTAAATAATACATAAACTTTTAGATTTTTAGTTTTTACGCTCAGGTTGTGTATAATAATCTTATCTTTGGTCGCATAATGGCCAGTGCATTCAAGATTAAGGAGCAAACGTTTCGCCTATTTACTTTTTAGCCGGTCAAACTTGGAAAAAAAATTCTTCTACCTTATAAATCACCAACCATTATCAGCGGTAAAGATTATATGGAAGCATTAGAAATCATCGTCGATGTTTGTTTTCCTATTAGGCGGACCCATAAAATTTAATTCGAATTACCTTGTTTACTAGCTACTTAGCTGAATGGATCATACGTTTCCATAATTACCATTTTACAATATTATTTACTCTACGTCAAAGAAATATAATTAACAATGAGATAAAAAGTAATGAATTAATGATTCCTGAAAAGTTAGATTGTAATATGAATCGGAAAGTGTAAAATAATTTACAATTATATTTAGCACCATTATATTTTACATATAATAAAACCACTTATTTCGACGTTTTATTACAAATGCGTACCATCTTCGCTAATAGAAGCACGGTAAGTTCGTCTTCTATGCAGTAAAATCATACTTGCTAACAGCAACACAAGTAACATAACGGAGACTCCACACATCGCGAACACACCGCCTCGTAACCTACTTTCGCCTGCAAAAAATATTAGTCTATATTATTTTATTAGGTCTTATAAATGGTTGTATTGGTATATTTTAAAGGTTAATTATAGTTTCCTACTTTTAGTTTATTGCCCATTTGGATGAGTACATAGATGTGTTCTTGAGGAAATTGTCAGTGTCTCAAGTATAATATATCTTTATAATTAAAAATGAATGTTGCTAAGAGCAAAACTCGAGAAGGGCTCTACCAATTCGGCTAAATTTTTTTTTCGTATGTTTCTTAAGGCACACGGAAGGATTTAATAATAAAAAAACGTAATTAAAATTGCGTGGATAATAGTAAAAACAACACTTCTTTTCACATAAAAATTAGCTGTCAAACAGTGGACGTAAATTATCAAATAACGTGATCACTCGAAAAAACGTTATATTTAATTTCTACTATTAACTTTTACAGAACGAAGTCTGTCCGGGGCTAGTTGAGAATAAAATAAATGTTCTGACTCGTATTTTACAGAAACAAAGAATGTAGTAAATTCGAGTTGCCATAACTATAAAAAAACCTGTACAAGTTTAAACATTAAAATATAATATTCGTTAAAAAAAATGAAAGTTCTATAACAAACCTTCTTCTAACTTGAACAATTCCGATTGTTCATTTTTACATATAAGATTGGCAAGTTGTGGCAAGTACTGCAACCAAAAATTTACGTCTCTGTTGCTACTGCGAATATTGCACATGGTTTTATCGCTAAAACAGATTTCGTGTACGTTTGGATCTTCTGAGACATATCGTGGCCATTCATTTCGAACGTCTTGATTACCAGGTAACCTAGAACATTTAATAGGTACTCATTGCTAATAGTACCGTATGAAAGAAAAATTCAAAAATACTACAGCAGGACCTTGATAAATTGAACCCAAGATAATTCCAACGCATCCTCTCATATACAAAACGGAATGCCCTATACATGTAAAAAGACAATATTGGCAAAGTTAAGATACGTTTTGTTTGTACATGAGGTAGCTTTTCTCATAATGATGTCGTGTTTGCTAAATCCACGTTGAATTGTTGAATTAAAACTAACAGCACATGTTTAAAGAGTCTTCGATGATTAATTGGTTATTTTTTTGTTGGGGTCAAGATTATTAAGGTACTGCTGTACGCGTAATATATATGATAGACAACCCAAATTTGACAAAATTTAATATGTATTTTCGGAATATTGATGAAATTATCCTTTCGGTTTTGGAAGTCGGCCTTCTCGCTACTTGTAACATCAAGGCGTCTCCAAGCAGTGCAATTAAATCTGCTCCATGTACAGCACCTGGAAGTTTAAATCTTAGTTAAATACAATTAAGGTGTTCCGATCTATTATGTCTCCTTTAGTTAGTTGACAGAGACATTATTTCTTCAAAGTTCTTCTGCAAAATCGTCGTCAAATCTAAAGGGAAAGAAATGCTATCCATAAAGTGGTCGCTGAAATACCATAACAGAACTTAAAGGGAAATTGTTATGTTCGAAATAGGTTTCATCTGTTATGATATACGTGAAACTATGTTGATCGCTTCATATATCGTGAACGTTATGGCACCTTTCAAATGATAACAACTCCGTGGTGATGGTACTCATTGTCGTTTATTACAACAACAAAAAAAACGCGTAATCATAAATAGCCGACTAAAAATCGTCACTAAATCATATTTCTCGTGGAAGTCTAAAATCATCTCGTCCTATGTAACTTATTATTATTCATCTAAAGTTACAACCAAATGGTTCACAAAGTTTAGTAGCGAAGCTTAATTTATTCATGTATTGTCCAAACGATTCTATCACAAATCTTATTTAAATGGATTACCTGTAAAATTAAAAAGTCTTCCTCCCAGATCAATGGCACTCGGCTGTGAGTATCGATAAACAAACATACGAGATATGCGACGAGCCATTCTTGCGGCTATAATGGCTTCCCCTGCACTCCATTTCGCAGCAGATTCCATGCGAGCAACAGATTCTACAGCGTCATTAGTATCACTCTTGGTCTTCACAAAATTTGGACCCCAGTATTCCCATTCAATTGCTTGTGTTAACTATGCCAAGAAATTTACAAAGCTCAATAAGTGTTTAGTGCGAAGGGATAAATTAACGCTAAGCATGTTTACACAGTTTCTTACCGTGAGCAGAGCTTCGGAATGATCGAGTGAAAATATTCTTAAAACTTCTGCTATTAGCTTAGTTGTCGCATATTCGTAGACTGCCATTGGACTTTGTTGCGTTAAATTATAATACTTTTGGCCATCTACAAACCATCGTCATTAACAACGGACATACAATTACTTAAACAATGTCATTATATGGAAAAGTGTATATTATATTTTAATTTATAGATATGGAACACTTCTTTACCCATTAAATTAATAACATCAAGATCCGTGCTCCCTATAAGAAGGTCCAGTTGCATATTTAAAAATGGCGTCGCTGACAATACTTTCCACAGCGATGAGGGTAAGTACTGCTCAGATTCTGGCAAAAAGTCATCTGCAGTCGGTTGGAAGTAATCTACAGTAATTTCCTCCTAAAATGAAGTTTTTTTTAAACAAGTACTCACTTTTCGTTCATGTCGATATTTCAAAGCCCGTCCATGAATTTAAATCTATGGAATCGAAAATATATTACCGATTTAAAGTTAACAATATCTGACACAGAACGAGTGCGCATGCACTGAACAGTTTCTCGATCCGATTTACTCGAACAGCCGAGAAATTTTGTAACTTCGCGACTTATTCTATCCACTTCAGATGTATTGACATTTAAATTTTTGTCTACCATTTTCCAAGCATATATCGGAGACATTACAATTGCTCTTTGAAATAAACCTAAAATAAATAAGAAATAATAGAATTTGAAGCAGTCCTAATATTTAAACAAATTTTAAAAATGGTATTATTATTTGTTTACCAATTGGGCGCGGTGAGATAATGTGATGCAAAACGCTGTTTGCACCAGCTGAATGCCCCGCTAGAGTCACTGAAGTGGGATCGCCTCCAAAATTAGCAATGTTCTCTCGTATCCACACTAGAGCTAGATACTGATCTAACACAGCAAGGTTGCCGCGAGCTGCGACAGATCTCAATGTAAAGAAAGATAGTAAATGAAGTCTGTAAGCGACCGTTACTACAACGACACCCTCGGCGGCTAGCTCCTGGCAAGGTAGAGTAATACCGCCGCGCGACCATGTATCGCTGTACAGTATTACTAGCACAGGTTGTAATTTGCCATCCACTCGCTACCTGAAAGAAATCTCGTTAGCTCATACCTACGTAAAGATGTAAACTAAATACACTTTCTTTCTAGACTCACCCTTGAAGTCCATATGTTAACGAACAGA
>DWHE01000018.1:0-18381 GCA_018247495.1 Satarupa nymphalis | reverse complement strand
TATGTATACACGAATTTTGGATGTTTTTCTTTTACCCTTTCAATATTATACTAATTATAATTTATTCTCTTAATAAATAAAAATTACGTGTCACGTTGTTTGTCCGTGATGAACTCTAATGAACCGCTTTTAATCAAATTTTGCACACTGTGTAGTTTGATCCAACTTGAGAGATAGGATAGTTTATATCTCAATTTATTTTCGCAATATTATTTTTTTGCAAATCATTTGTTTATTATATGACAAAGAGTTATAATTATCTGTGAGTTCCTTAAGATTCTAACAGATGGCGGTGTAGGTAATTCATCGGATGGATTGAGTACGTATCCAATAGATGGCGCTATGTTAAATGTACAAATATGTAGGTGATACGAAGTTGCCCACCTACATAGTTACATACCTATATATTGTAAATGTGAATAATAAAAGGCCTCGTAAATATAATATGAGGCAATTGACAAGCAATTTTGTTATATACGGTCACTTAGGTACGTAACGAAATAAAAAAGGAAGCTTGCGTTGGACACCACAACACCACAACATTAATACCTTAAAGACAACCCTAGATTTACCAATAGCTTCGAACACTAGAGACAAACACTTCCTTTGTTTACAACTGTGATCTATAAGATTTACAATGATACGCGCTCCAATTATTAATTATTGGAGCAGATGGCCTAGTATTATTCCTCTATTGCACCACGCGCCGAAGGGTAAGGTTCCACCCATATTAAGTGAATAGGTGGAAGTCGTTCTCGTACAAATACTCGCGTTCACTTCTACACAGATTTGCAAATTACGGAATGTCTATAACGTGAAATGAGCTCTCTATGCAACAGATTTGTGACTATCCTGGTGTTACCCGAGTTCATCTGGTTTCACCGGGATTGTGAGCATTTGCCGCGTGTGGTGGCGCGTAGAGGACATCGCTCCGGCTTCGTCCCGTTCCGTTTTAATAATAAATAAATTTTCGTTATAATAATAGCCAAAACGGAAACTATGTATTTATCTAAGTTAAGGCGTAAAACGATTATCTATAGGATGGACTGATTCAACAGGTGACCAGAGAGCTTGCGCTTACCTCGACAAATAAATTAGTTTAGCAATTCTACGAGGTAGTGACGACAGCATTCTTGAGACTCGGCCAAGAGATAGCAATTTGAAAATAGTTGATATTATTGTTTTTAGGTGTAATTTTTTTCTACTATTTCAAAATTAACAGACATAATTATGTAAATTAATTTAAATCTAATTAATCTTGTTTAATTAATAGTAGTTTATAATTTGTATATTAAAATAAACATCCAAAAAACGTATGTGAAAATGCACACGGAACTTCCTTGTTATGAAATCAGAAACAAAGGTATTTTGTATGACTATATCATATCTACTTATTTCCTTGTGATCGCACTCTTTGACCGTACTGTTTATAATATCCATTGAAGAACAATATTTGACCTTAAACTTATGATAATGTACAGATACCTACTACTATCTTATAAATTTATTAAAGTAACTATGTTATACCTTCCTAGTGAGAGATATTGTTTTTGTAGCAAAAATCTAAACATTATCGGTGCTGTATGTAAGCAACAGCCTAAGCGAGCATTATCTTATCTGTCAAGTTACGAACCATTAGAACACTTATCTTTGCTCGACATTGTAATTTCAATATTATACATTACTATCACTGTCAATTAAAAATTAACTTCAATTTTTCATCATGGAGGCCATTATCAGGGCCACACTGATGCTGTCTTAATTACCTAGACACTTTTCTCCACAAACATGATTGGCTAGGCAATCAATCCCAAATAGCAATGACTAGTTGTACGTTAATTTGTTTGAAATGTAATAGATTCAACTTTTTCTTTTAATATCATTGATCTTTAATTACAGAGTACATTAGGTTCATAAATAAATCCTGTCCGCGCCATCGTATTGTTTCACAGACGTATTAAAGATATCGCCCCTAGTTAATTATTTTATGCTGACCTTAATGTGTTCCCTTATACTACATTCAAACTCCGTTTAACCCTAAAGTAGCATGTCTAACAATAGCTTTATGAATCACATATGTACGTACGCTATAAATTTACATTACATCTGCAGTCAATGTTATTCCTAAAGTTTTGATAGCTGTTATATACTTTGGCGTTGGGCATAAGCTGTCGAGAAGACAGTTCAGAGACCAGATTACGTCTCGCTGATTTGATTCGCCGTCAAACGTATATTCGGCCAATAATACTGATTGTTGGTAAAGTCTAGTTCGTGGAAGACGCTTCCTCTACGAACTCTACCTTTCTCTTCTCTATTACCCAAGCAAAGAATGGGAGAACACGATCACCTACTCAATCGATCATCCGTTTCAGAAACATTCGAACATTCAACTCGCCAATGAAACGTTGTTCAATTCATTAATTCCCTTTCAAGTTCACCGATATCCGCGATGCTGAAGAGTTCAAATTTTGCTGACCCTGCAGGCACTTATTCGATCTGTCCACGAACACACCGGCAACCTACACATTCTCTATTTAGTTCTGATTAAACTGGACTGAAATGTGCTTAGCCGAGCGTTTCTTCAAACTCAACTTTCAAACTTAATTTTTTTTTTGAGTTTGCAATAATATTCATAATATCAGGATCTGGCGACTTGTACTTAGGTAATATAGCTAAAGTTCTTAAAGGGTGGGGACTTGTAAAGCATGTGGGTTTCCACATAATAGAATAACCAAGAGTACTTGGTCAGGTCGTAAAGAACTGCTTTTGTCAGCTTCCGTAATTATTTTCTTGAATTACTATCTAAAGTGAGCCCACAGATAAGAAAAGTGGCGTATACTGTCAAATATATTAAGAATATCAAAATTATATATACTGTAGTATAGCTATAGAAATAGAACCAACCAGATACCTAACTCGGAGAACTAAAACAACTCTCGAGGGTAGTCGCAAGGTAATAGCACATACCCAGTTCACCCTGAATGAATCCTATCACCACTAAAGGTAGAAGTTTAGAGCATCTGGCTCAAGCTTATTTGACTAAACGAGTTCAGTTGTTTCACTTTGAAGTTGCAGGAGCCAGCACACATAGGATTTATAACTCAACCATCCTAGTCTTCAAGAATATAGTAACACATCTGTAACAAATGGCGAAATAATAGAATAGCTAGAACGAAATTATATATGTAGTAATATACAGATGACTGTAGATAAATTAAACACAAAACATTTAATGGGTTTAATTTAAATCCCATCTCGTAAATGTATTACCGCCTCTATGTTACGACGTGCAGTTTCGTTCCATTCCCATGCAATTTCAATAAAATATCACTATAAGTTAAAACAAGTTGCAATTATCCACCATTGATTCTTGCCAAACGTTCAAAAACAATCATAGTAAAATTTAAATATTTCTTTGTCATTTCCATGATAATAAATGGAAGACTTCTACACATTGCATATTAGTTGAAGGAATTTTCCGTAAATGTATAGTTAATACAGACTGAACATAAAACCATATCGTATACATACGCACACATCAACAGCTTTTTATATCCACAGACTGTATTCCTACTTTAGTATGTACTTTGAATCTGACAGGTGACGTTTATTTGTGTCTTGACGATGTACCTATATTATTTTTCCTTTTCTACAAATCAAATTAGTTAAATAACTTGTTTTTTTTTTATTTAACCAAGTTTACATACACCATATTTTATACGTATGGTATTTTAAATGAACGTGTTCTAAAAATTTTTTTGTTGTGATTTTCGGTGTTTAGCGCCAAAGTGTAGCGATCTACTATTTCTTGAAGTTTCCATGCTTTTTCAAACGAAATGGACTATTCTTTACATAAGACTAGTACGTCAAAGCGTGGCAAGTAAGTTTTATTAAATATTTCTTCACCTTTCTATTTATAAACTGTCCTAAACGTAACTAAAACTACACCATCCACACTGAACGAACTTAGTTTCAAAGTAATTTTTAAGAGTTTATTTTAACTTTTTATCACTTCACTATTTCTCAAAATATATATTTTTGGGTATAATTACTTTATTAGTATCCGGAAAGACTTGAAAACTTTTTGAAAACTTTTTCTGGTAGATTTTAATTGTATATTTTGTACTTTAGTCAGTCACTTGTGATTGAATTTAAACTTTATTTTTAAAATAAAGTAGTTTTTAAACCAACATTTAAATGTAATGCAGAATTACATTATAGGATTTTTTAACAGTGAGCCAACTACTTTTATTGTGTTGAAAACTGTTGTTTAAAATATTTGGAAACAATAGACTTTGCCATCTCAGTTTGTTTGATGCTGTTTGGTTTAAATTGACTCAACGGAGGTACCTATTTTAAAATTTTCCCACAATTATATATTTCTGTAAGTCAATGTTTAATGCTCGACTGGGAATATGGTTGTGTAGTGTATTATAGCCCATCCAATTTCACTTCTAATGCCTTATGACATATATTATACGGGATATTATATTATGGGTCACAATATAAAACTTAACATGTTTTTTTTCTTTTAAATAAGTTTTTGTTAATAGTTTTGATTTTCTAAAAAGGTCAGTTAACTTGAAATGACTTGTAGCTCAAATGACAGTTATTTATGGAATAGAAACTGACATAGATAAATAAATCCTGCAGTGAATAGCATGGTTTATCCTTCTTAATCAAATTTTAAAGTCATTGAAATAAAATTTGTGGAATTTTACTAAAGATGCAAATACATTCTTAAGGAGATTATTACACGTTTAATTTGTGGACACTAAATTATGTCATAACATTATCACTCCATTTCTTCGAATCAATATCACTATGTCTATTTTACTATACTTTTAGCAAAATAAATAATATCTTTACAAATGTAAATAACATTGCTATCTAATTAAAATATATTCTGAGAATAAAGTTTTGAATTGTTGTAAACTGAATTGTTAGGTCATAAATGGCTTGACTTTTATTTTTTAAGTATAATAATGAACCACACATCAGCAGGCGACTCAATCATTACCACCATACCAGAATCATGACCATATTAGAATCATGTTTGTCATAATTTCATAAGAGTAACTGAAATAGAAATAGTATCCATATTAATTATATATCTTACCTTCGTAAACATGTATGGTATACAGCTAAATCTTCCCACTGTAGATGATATCGGATTTCGATATTTTTTGATTGATAAAAGAATAGCAAATCGGCATGCAGTTCACCTGGCGTCAAATGATCACTGCAGCCCATGACAACTGTAACCAACATTAATTTGGATTATTGTCAATTTTGAGATCGGTCGCAGCTGAGTTACTACTCCTTAGGACTAAGTTTGTCGCCTCATGTATCCAAAGCCTGCCGGCACCCTTCAAACTGAAGCATAACTTGCAAGATTTGCTTGGCAGCAGAAATAGTTGTAGTGGTGATACCGCCCCGGGCGAACATGGACCGATCCACGTGCTAGAACCTATTCTACCACCTTCAGATTATTAACTCACCATTTAATTGCAGCACTTGGACAAAATTAAACCAATTATGATTAGTCAAAACAATACCTTGGACCTAGTTCTATTACATACATACCTACAAATATATACCAATTTTCTTTTGCCAATTCTTACATGTGTTACTAAACAAAATAGTAGTTAACGAATTCCTTCTGTTCCTGTATATTGTGATATTGTGCATTCTGTATATTGTGATATTTAAGAGTAAAAATAAATTTCCATTTTTCAAAATAAAACTTTTAGACTATTTTATTCGCAACTAAGTGGAGCAATTTGAAATTATAATGGTTTGAATTAAAACCTTTGTGGTTATAAGTGATAGATTATATAACAATAGTAAAACAATTGTTTTGAACATTAGGGAACACAAATTCTACATAATTTTTTTTTTAACATTACATCATAGATTATTGAACATAAACTATTGAAAAACCTGTACAATGTACCATTTACATGGTTACCATAATTGTGCTAATTTCTTTGAGTCATAAATAAAGAGTACAATATCGTAGATTTCACACTTGCTTAAGTCTCAATGATATGTCTGTGCTGGTACTACATAGTAAAGGTAAAAAACTACTACTACTGCATAGTAAAGGTATTCTAAGGTAGTATATCCACTTTAATGTTCAATACAAAAAAAAATTTACCTTAATTTTTGATCAACTTCTGTTAACCATATTAATATGTTATGTATTTAATGATCAAGTATTGTTTTTATTTGCAAAGATTTAATTTTTTGCACAGTATTTAAATGGTCTGTCAATTACTTTCTAGGCCAATTTATTGTAAATTTTGTCAGAGAGAGACTAACAAAACGACTAATTATCGATAGATAGAATGTTACACGTGTATTGGGACGGAGAAAGAATACAATCCTCTGTCCTATGCCTGAATACCAGTGTCGAAAGAGGCGTCTAAATCCGGTATAACCTGCTGGTCGTAAAGTTCCTCCAGATGCCTGGCTGGCTAGCGACCACCCTCGGGTTGGAGTCAGCTGCCAAACGTTTTAACGTGTCCAGTTTGTTTGCGTCAAAGCCAATTTACCCTTCCTTCCCCCCCTCCTCAACCCGAAGTCGGTGATTCTGTGGTGCGTTCTAGGTCCGGTAGGTCAGTTGGGAATCCGAACTCAGGCAGCGCTTAAAATCCATTACTATTAAACTGAACATTCTATTTCATAAATTTACGTATCTCATATTTCCCTTACTTACCTTGATATTTATACCTAAATACACACGAAATGTAATTTATCTCTATGGGTATCAAACTAGAAAAGGAAATGCGACGTCGATCTATTCAATAATTTCCATTGCGTCTAGCTTATTGGTACATATACTACATGTATATCAATGTAAAAGTGTGTATAGAGCTTGTGCCGCGATAACGGGCCCGGACGCTCAGTTACTCGCTCCTAAGATACACTCCAGTACCTTCGCGAAAATTCCATTCCTCTCCATTGCTTCGATTCCATAACAAAAATCCAAATTATCGTATCGATGAATTTCGACACGAGTAACACGTGTTGTTGCCTATACGGTGACCAAAAATAACTCCATTAACATACATCAACATTAACATTATTTTATACGTAGTGCTATGGTCGGTTTATAGTAAACTTGGGAATTGCTTGAATTTGATGTATTGTTCGCGGTAACGTACCTTCGTAAATGATGCATATATTTTTTTTGCGGTTATTTTCAACGATGCCCATTTTTATCGGCAAGTTTCTTGCCGATGTTTAATGAAAATCTGTTGAGTTTAAGTTCATCGTATTCTTATCATTCCAAGTTAGCTAATGTAACTGTCTACGATATATCGTGGCGCTAGAACCGTCTAGGTTTGGCTGGGTCAGTACCAGCAGCACTTGTTTCTGCCGCGATACACTTTTGCGAGTTTTGGGATATACGAGAACTTTTCTAATGTAACATTATGGCATTTGTCTATTGTTTTAATGTTAACTGTCAGTTGTTCGACATACTCGTAGATGTCAGCGATGGACAGAATGCCCGCTGTAAATATCGTTGAATACATCGCTTAAGAGATAGCAACGTTTTCGAGATATTAAGAACGCTGGTTCCTTAATATATCTTTGTCCATGCTCTCCTGAACAGTGTGAGGGCGGTTCATTTCAAAACTTCAACACCGTTCAACCGATCACCACGAAATTTGCATGTATATGAATTTTTTTGAGCAAGCAGGACGTCTGCCGGGTTCAGCTAGTAATCAATAAATATACCACAATAATAAACTATAATTTCTAATACCATGATTTCGTTTGTTATATATAATGCAATGCTAAGATTTTTATTTTATAACAACACAAAACGATTATAGAACATCATACTAACCAAAACATTAACCAATATGAATGCGACATGAACCTTCAATAATACGGTATCAAATTGAGAACCACAGTGCGCTTCCCCAAAGCGAGCGTGGAGTGCCACAGGGGTTATTTTGACGAATGTGCATTAAATACCAACGCATGTCCGACTTCGAACACAACAATAAACCCGTTTGCGTATGGTTAAATGTGTCTTGGTCGACATTGACTATTTAAAACCAGATTGATGCATTACATTTGCTTTCATAGCAATAAATATAACCTACATTACATACACCGCTTACACACATAGTTTAGGAGCTATGGTATTTGGCTTTGAAGTTATTATTTTTGTAAAGATTTTGATTACTCGCTTCCAGAACTGATACGTCAGATTATAAAAGCGATTGCAGAATAAATAATTATAGGATTTACGTAGGCGTTACTCACTACGCTCGCGAGTAGCTATTAGTTGTGGACAAGGTTTAATATCCCGCGGAATACGTGTTTTCGCATAAACCTTTTTGTTTGTACAAAGTCGGTAATGACTTCCTAGCCGGCGATAGATATCTGTGACAAAAACAATCAACGTAACCGGACAAAAACTCTATTGTGTGGTCCCTATAAGGGTGTTGAGAAATAACGTTTCACGACATTAAGGTCAATTGCGTTTAATAACGCCAATTGGAATTTCGAGTTAGGGTTATGCGTACAATTGGAAATTACAAGTCCGTTCGTGCTAACTTCGCTTTTGATGCAAGGCATTTATGAATATAATTTGGAAATTATTTACCGATATTATGAATACACAATAATGAACAATGAATAATAATAAACATATATTATGAATACTGATTTTATTGATACTAAGAGCAATCTTGACTTTAAAATAATCGATATTATTACGAAATGTAGAAGTGTTTATTCAGTAACATGATGTGGATATAATTAATGACACGGATTTTTTATTGGTAAGAGAGTAACAAATGGGAATGCAGTTCAGTTGGTGTTAACTGCAGTCCACGTCAACTGCAAGCAACTGGGCCATTGTCGAGTTCCGGAAAAATAATTAGTTTCCAAAAGAGACCAAGGCATGTCGTTAAGCTTACCACAAATTGTTGGCCCTATGAAAGTTAAAAGCGATTGTGCGTCTTATTGTCAGTTGACATACTTGTCATTAACGCATGATCTGATTTTGACATGGTTTCCTTTCCAGCATTAAGGTTTTCGACTTGCAATATTTCCGCATTAATATTCGTCATTTCCTTTAATTGGCCGGTCCTGAGCTCGCTTATGACGTCGGCCGTCGATACAAAATTCGGTGTAGCACATGTTTATACACAATCCGTTTGGAATACTACAATGTTTCGCGGAGCTTTTTCCAACGAATTATCATTTGTTATTCTTTCATCATCGTCGTAAGCGACAAAACTATGCCCTCACTTTCTCACTCTGAGCTTGGTCTACTACGTATGTGATGAAAGCACATTTAGAATGAGAAACAAAAAAGCAGCGATAAAAAATCTTGCTGCCAAAGACTCTGCGATAATTACGTATTATTTTACCGACTATTGTGCACATAGCTAGATTATTTTGCAATTTATCCACACATCAGGTAACAAAGGGAACAAAGGTAACTTTAGGTAACAAAGACAAGAAGACAATTTACATAGCTACCAAACAATGCATGGTTAATAAGTGCGTTCAGTGAAACGAAATAATGGAATGATCACCATGGCGTTTATAATTGAAATTCCAGCACTTTAGGCCATTGTTAACGTTGAGGCCATATCAGAGAGATCCTCGACCGAGATGGCTGGGTATCGCACGTCCGTTACAAATGGAACAGGTTAGTAGGTTTTTCCTTTCGGTTTTAATTACTGCGTCCGCAGGCACACGGCCGGCCCGCGAGCCTTCACCCTGGCCTTTTATACGTAAATATATCATTCATAGTAAAAAAAATGCATCCTATTTGTTTGTCCTATTTAGATAGTCCTGTTTGTTTATATATAGGAGTTAAGCGATGATCCAATAGTATGCAATGTTTAACAATTTCATAATCTGATTGGCGCAATGTGAAGTATGCTTTAAAGGCGGTTATACAATTAACTTCTGAAGTACAATAGGTAAGTTAGAGTAAGTCCCGAGAATGATGCAATGATGATTAGTCCTTAGAGCCTGATACAAGACGCGAGTAAATTTTACTTAGGTTACACGAGCAGCAGTGTCCATTCAACGCCAGATGAACTGCAGTCAATTATAAACTCATATCGATAAAGGAATGGAAACAAACAATTCTCCGCTAAGAATACAACTATTGTATTACTACAACGCTTGATACGTATAAAAACTATTGCGTCACTTCGACCGACAATTAAGAAACCAGGCGTAAATAAATAATGCAATATTTAAGTTCTCAACTTTGCGAAATCAATACATTTAAGATTTGAGATAAGCCTTAAGCTGCCGTCGAGTGAGTGTACGCGAATTATCATTTTCGTCATAATTAAATTTTGCGAAATTTGTGTACCAAAATTTAGTCGTAGAAGTTATCGTTTGTGCTAACTGCGACGGCACGGTCTTCGGTCAGAATGGGATATTCTGATCGTATTATCGATTAGTTACCAATGAAATAAATTATCATAGAGTGACTAAAACGCTTATGCAATCTCTATTCCCTTTTTTATATGTAAGTCCGATAGACGGGGTTATGGCCCACTTGATGGTAAGTTGTTACCGTCGACTACGAGCATGTGCAGCACCAAAGGTATCGCAAGTGCGCTGCCGGCCTTGAAGAGATTTTTACTTTCCTTATACGCGCACTAGAACAGCGGGCGCCATGGACACATGCGTACACCTAACCTGCACCGGAGAACAGATGTTTATCTGTCATATAGATGCCTCTGCCGGGAATCGAACCCCGGACCCTTGTTCCGGAAAGAAGGTTCAACGATAACGGAACATCGGAAACGTTTAAAATGTATAGAAGTTCAGAAAAAGGAGTCTAGTTACCAGTAATACTATGGGTAATATCAGGGATTCTTACTTAGATTCAAACTTACTATTAATGATGTAATAATGATGTTACAATAGTAACTGGAATAAAGCAGTGATAGGTATGACCAGCATAAATACCATCAATTACCATCGCTCCATACGTTAGTCGACGCATTAGTCATAGCGGGGAAATTTGTGACGGACTCCGTAAATCAAAGGAGCAGGACGATGTAATAAGTGAACGTTTATGGTTGATTGAGGTACATGTATGAGCTACATAAACTTACATAACACTGCAAGTATCAAGAAACATCGTTCTCGGCTTTCTGTTTTGTGTTTTTTATAGCTAGAAACAAATTGTCTTAATGGTTATGAAACCCTCCGTCAGTTTGATGGTCAATTGAGAGGATCAGGAGGATTGGCCGAATGCAAAACACTAAAAGCATTTGACCACTAGAAAATACTTTAAATAATGACGGCTAGTGAAAATATTCTTTGCCTATGAATGGAAAAATACGCGTTAATACATATTACAATTCAATTGTAGTATACAGTAATTTAAATAACGGTCGAAAGTACATTATACATTTTTCTAACGATGAAAATTATGTAAACGCTAAAAACACTTCAACTTCGTTATTTAAATGCACGAGATCTCACCGAGCATTGTCTTACGTTGAATTCGTAATAGAATTTAAGCGTAGCCATAAAAATAAAAGTGACCGAATAAATTATAATAGTGCGGCGAGCGCGCTTTCACTCTCGCTGTCTCCCCGGGCTCGCGATGTTTCTGCCGTACCTCCAACATCATCGCTAGCGGAAAGTATTATTAATGTAAAGTTAATTGGACAGCGTCCGTCACTAGCCAATTTTAGTTATTTCTAACAGCTTCCGCGCACGCAGACTCCCCGAGACGCTCCGTTCGCACCATGCAAATTTCTATCGTTACATGAAATTGAATTAAGATGCGTCCACCCGCGCTGGTGACTAGTTGTGCAATCGTTTTAATGTAATGACGTTACTTATCACGCTTTGAATGGATCACGATTCAAACGATTGTTATTGTGCAGGTGGTTTTATCATCCTAATCACCTGTCAATTGCTGTAATGAGCACAGAGCTCGCAACGCCGTGTCAATGTGAACCGTTGGGTTTTGAAATTTCACAATGCAATGAAGGGGAAATGAACATCGGTTCATGGTAGGTTGTAGTGTCCGACAATTGACACCAATAGAAAGGTCGGGATACTTAAATTAGCGATGCTGATCTAATGTGTAGTATTGACTCAAGTGAGGTCGGCTATTAGCACGTAGCGGGTACCCTAACTACAACTCCCTAAACGTTAAAGGATATGAATAACTTCTAATCAGGATTTGTATAGAATATAGGATTCGTTGTATATTCGTATACACAGATTACTGTTAAGCCAACGGAACTTATAGTCTGTGTCGGAGCGATTCCGATCTTCGTGGAAAGTGGTGTAAGTGTTTCAAGTGATATCGTATCTGGACGCGTCTACTCTTGTTTCTGATCGCCGAGCGGTTACATTGTAACAGTACCACTACTAGGTTGACGGATGGCCGTCGCAGACACGCTAATACCTTAAACGAGGTCAGCGGAACCTGCGACGTGCACGAAGAATCAACACATATTTCAGCTTGGACAAATAAGTGATTATTTGTGCGTGACGCCGAGTATATGTAGATTCAGATGTGGTTCAGGTTTCATCATCGATGGAAAGAGCAACGATTGTGAATTACATATATCACTGGATCACTTTGTCCATTGTACTGAGTAAAATTTTGAAAGACAGACAGACACACACATAAGTTAATTTAATGTCCCTGATGACGTAGCGCTGGCGAAGTTTACGTTTTCGTTAATCTTAGTGTTGATAGCTAAGCGGTAAATGTTAATATCGACAAATAATACAAATAGTTAAATTTGCTTTTTTGCATTTCTGCGATTAGTATAACGTTTTCATAGTATTTCAATAACAGGAATATACTGTCTCAAAGTACTTGACATTTACTCACTTACGCCAAATTTATATAATGTCCGGCACGGATGAAACCACGGTGTGTACAAGCCGAAGTATTGTAGGAAAAGTCAGTCTCTTAGTTCTGGGATTACTTTAGTAGCTACTCGTTTAGGGGCACGTCCGAATGTCTTGCAGGAAAGAATGCTGCACTGACATCGAACCTCGATCGGTGGCAGTTAGTTACCGTTCGTCTTTACATTGTAAAACGAAGATCTGTCCTGATGACATGGCATCTTTAACTCGAAAAATGTCAATAACTAAAAATATGATTCTACCGTTTTTCGACTATACAAACCCATTCAGCCGTTGCGTTATCAAAAATAAAACGCTGTAACGTTATTGATTTTGATTATTTTAGAGAATTAATGGAATTTCACACATTCTCAATGTGTTATTTCTTCATCATAGTTGCAGGTGAATTGGGAAAAGTTCTTTCTTGAACGTCACTGACGTCATATAGTCCAGAACCTATGCAAGTTACGTATGTTGCTAGACTAAACGCTTATAGTGAAACAATATTCAAGATCAAACTTTTATGTATAATTGACATGAAATCGTTATCAAAACATATTATCAATCAAGTATGAGTACATGAAACGTTTAATAATAATTTTGTTGGTGGAAAGTGAAAACAATAAAGATGCGATCTACGCATCAGACCTTGTGATACAGCTAGGGACGTCAGGCATGCTATCTGCATTCGTCTTTATATATCGTGTTTAGCAAACTTTTTTAAATTATTTTCGAATGCAACTTTCATTCATTATAATGTTAATAAGAACTTGTAGCAGATATATTAGAATCAACAGAAATAAATTTATATTGTCTTAAAGGTAAAAATTGAAATAAAAGTAAAAATATTAAAAAAAATACATAACATAAAATGAGGAAAGATAAAATAAAATAGAGATTTAAATTTTCGAGAATCTGATAGACTATTGAAGCGTAAAATTAATGTCTTACGACACAATTACGTCTAACAGTCGTCAGAACTTGGTCGAATTTCCAAGAAATAAATTTCATGTTGTAAAACAGGGTCGAGTTTCCTGTTTCTTGTTCAGTGGCAACCCTGTGTTTCGTGTCTGTTGCTAAACACAATCGCGGCCCGGCATTGTCTAGCAGCCATTGTCGCTGCTCAGGAAACTGGTGCCGGTGTCGGCGTTCTCACAATGTTTGCACGCACTACAGGGGTATAATGAGATCGTTTAACAAAAATATATGAAACTCATCTTGACCATCGTACGAAAGTAGCAATGGTAATGCGAACCACCTGGTATTCGATGATCATTGCAGCCCATTGAATTTTGAGGTACGTCTGAGTATGTGGTATTCGATATTGGTCACCGATGCGTTGATAGTATTAACTTGATAAATTGAACGCCTCTTGAAACTTGATGGATTGGTTGTGATATTTCATTGACCTTTGTGTAACGAAGAGAAGGGGACCCGGTGCTACATATTCACTTAACATAAACCGTCGCTGCCGTAATTACTGCATTACGAGTGAATAAGTACCTTTATATATTATGTATTTAGATGTAGGATGAAAATTTAGTAACCCAAATTAACGTTAAGCCAAATTGAGTTAAGTTAAAGAAATAAAGTGATAAGGGTAGATGCATACTAAACTAATGTATAAACTTAATTTCATCGTTTTTCTAACGGAATAATTTGCGAAATATTTTTGTTAATTTCTTTTTACGGTTAGGGGGCGTCCATTAATTTCGTGAGGTGTTCTGGGGAAGGGTTCAAGCTAAATCTTTCTAAATCTCACTTAGGGGGGAGGAGTCTTAGCAAATATCACGTAATATTTTTTCTAGCAGAAAACGGTGTAAAATTGCGTGAAAAATTATTTTTAGGATAAAATATGGCCAAATCTGACACAATAGTGTTTGTCGTATTCGTCCGAACCCCGCAGAGCAGTAAAGTAGTTGTGTTTTTGTTTTTTTTTTTCTCAATAATCCAACAAGTTTACAGCCAAAACATACATTTTGAAGAATCTCGCCCGAGATTAGGAGAGTGGGGGAGGTAGTTGAAGAAAATCTGAATGAAAGTTTTTCAAAAATGCCTCACGTAATTAAAGGTCGCCCCCTTACTATATGGTGTATTGAGATGATATGCAGCCGTATGTTCTTACTACCTACTTACGTATTTTCTTCGAGAAATAACATAAAAGCATCTTAAATCGTACAATCGGGTCAGTTATAAAGGAAAAATTGTTCACAAAATATGGCAAAGAAAAAAAGGTACAAACAGACAGATCCTATATTGTATATAATAATAGTACAGTCGTTAAGTATAAGTAGGAAAATTAAAAATTATTTTGACTAAATATACACGAACAAAAAGGTATATAGATAGACAAAAACATATTTTTTATACGTGCACAAAAACTTAAGTTGTTTTAAATTATCTAGTTTTCCTATTTACTTGGTGTGTTTAAATATTGACACAAATAACACTGACCCGTCATATCTGCATCCCTCCCCCCGTCTCAAGCCTTTATACGACCAGCACTTTGGACATATGACACAATTAACATTTCCTTTTAATTCAATGTTCATAATACAATTTATTCGGTAGTCATTGGACGGTGATAAATGGTGTCTACATTACGAATTAAAATATAATTAAACCTAAAAAATTTATAGTCATACAAGGATTGACCATCACGCAAAATAGCATAATATCCGAACTACAGTCGACCGCTCGCGCCAATGACGCTTGGCGGTACCACGGTTAACCGCATAGTGTGTATGTGACCTAATGTAGTGGCATACGTTGCACAAGTACGCGCTAAGGTTATTAGACTAGTGGCCGGCAAAATTTTGAAGACGTCAGAATTGCCACTTCGATCTGATGTTTACACGAGTGTACCGACAAATAATACTCAAGTAATGGCTTCAGCGTTGTATTAATTGTTCGACAATGAAATAATTTGTGTGATCGCGAGTTATTTTGTAGCAAGCGTGACAGACTAGCACGACTTCACCTGGACGAGTATTTCCATTTAGTTTTTTATTCCAAATCATATTCAATACTTTAATATTTATACACATGACAATAATATCTACATAAATAAATACATTTGAGGTGTCTGTGTGTAATTGATACATTACCTATGTACAAATATATGCGGACAAAGTCGCGGGTAACGTGGTATGTGAGTAAATCTAACGGCGGCTGCTGTTTAAAAAAAAAAGTATTTTTAAAAGCTCTTTCACTATCACATCAAAAATGTAAATGTTCATTCATATATTTTGAATATAATGAATAACAAACTGACTTTCATTCTAGCTGTCGTAACACACATAATCCATATTATGCCAATGCATATGTATACAAATGATACATTTATAAAATATATATTGAAGATACATACTTTAATGTCTTCATTTTACAACGATTTTCTAGTTACATAATGATTAAACACAGTTGTTGACAAATTACATGTAGGAAGAAAGACAGACTCCACTAATAAGGATAGGTGTTTCTTGGTATATTTTTCAAGTAGGTTCCGGATTACCAAACATACATAAAATCTGACAAAATTCTTTCCTTACAATTTCTGACAATAACACTTCCGACATCATAAAAACTGCCTTTATAATAAAAAATTATAAAAATCCCCAATAAAATAAACCTAGAGCAAAGCTATTCGCCAATTTTAGAAAATTTTCGCCTTCAGTGCAACGTTACGTACAGTCGTGATATATAAACGGAGTTAATATTATTGTGAGAATATGTAGATTATACTCGATAATAGTGTACGATAGTGAAAATATAGGGAAAACGTAAAGTGGATGGTGATCATCTGAGAGACGTTTCGGACACGCTCTATTTCTTAGCGGCAATGTCGCTGATCGTTCAGTGTATACGAAACTAGTTTTCATATTTAAATTGACCATTCTACGATACGTACAGCGCAATTGTATTCAAATTAGGCTTTATTCAAGCAAAACAAATAGCACTTTCATTTTATTTTTAAATCCTTTCGGAATGACAGAATGCGAGAATGAAAGTTTTTGATTGCATTTATTTTAATATTTTTCTTTATTGATATAAGAAGTCAACGGGCATTTCACCTGGTGTTAAGTGTTCACCTGTCAATTGTAACTAATATGAAATTGGCCTTTTGTCTAGTTCTGGGCCGGGCACAGCAGCTTACTACTCCTGAGGACTAAGTTGCTTGTTTCACATTATACTCGCAACAATAGTTCGAGTGAAGAAGTATGCGGTGGTGGCATTAACATAATTAACCAGGTCGAACCTGGATAGATTCTATCATTAGTAAATGTTTATTGTACTGATAAAAATAAGAACATTATACATATCACATATAAAAAAAGTATTATTAACTTATATTGCCATGTTAATTTGTTTTGCATAAAATAAATAAATAAATTTATAATACATAATATCAGACGGATATTCCCAGAAAGATCAACTCAGGGCAAAGGAATTATTTTGCATATTATCGAATACCTATGATGACTAAGTGACGTGCGAAGCGTGACGTCATACATTTTACAATCCTGTTTTCCTGGTTTATATTACAGATATACCTGTATATAGAATAGAACAAAGTCGCTTTCAGCGTCTTTTTGTCTCTTAACCACTAACTCCTAAACCACGCAACGGATATTTATGCTGTTTTCACCGTCAGTTAGATATTTTTTCACCAAAGGTTTACACGATATATTTAACATATTCTAATTAATCTATATTACGTATGAACTATCAAAACTTTACAATAAAACTAAAATGTATTAACATAATAATATGTTTTATTAAGACGTCTCCTGAAGCAATGTATTAGTACCGGAACATTTCAAGACACTATTATAAAAGGAAAGTTAATCACCCACGGTTATTTCATAGGCTCGGTTAACTACCGAAGCAAGCTGATAAAGAAAGTGTTTGAGTTTATTATCACTGAGGATTTCCTGGCTATCCTAATGGCTCTAAAATTTACTTTTAAAGTCTACTGATCTCTCTCGTCAATAAAGGTGGCAACGAATGCGATGCCCGATCCGTATCCGACTGGCAATAGAATGTTATAACGATCCAATTTACCAGCACTATTTTATCTTTTATATATATTGTCATTATACCCATGTAGACTGCGCCATTTGTCATTGCAAGGTCGCGAAGTTGTCGCCGATTATAACAGCTCTACTCTATGCACGTGTAACGGTGGCTGGTATTTAAGCCATGCATAAGTTCATTTACACTTACCTTACCTATACTAATTTTATATCTCTACTAATATGATAACAAATAGTTTTGATCCAAGCTGCTCGACTTTGGAATGATTTACCCGAGGCTTTAAGAAAACCCACCACCAAATTTACCTCTAAGAATAAAGTTCTGGCTTATTTGATATCATCATCATACCATAATTAGTATTTTGAAGTGATAACTTCTTATGGGTGGGTAAACCTCTTCGATACGTAACGCGTTACGGCGCCAGTCTGTCAGTCTGTCAGTTTTATAATCAATAAAAGATTT
>DWHE01000017.1:0-18405 GCA_018247495.1 Satarupa nymphalis | reverse complement strand
GATCTCCTCAAGTTCCAATACCAAATCAGGCATATAATCAGCAAAATTATCTCAATATACAAAATCAGTATACTAACGCTAACATGTATCAAAATACTGTACATTCAAATGGCTCAAACTATAATGCCATTCAAAGTACATATAGACTTCCCTCAAAACAAGCAGAAAATAGTCAAGGATATGCAATGTCAAATAACCAATCATTTCAAGTTTATCAAAGTCCTTCAGCATCTCAGAACAACTATCGCAGCCCTGTGATGCATAATGTAAATATGGTGCAAGGATCTTACAATGACCAACAAATGAGGCAAGAACCTGTAGGAACAGTACCAATTAAAAGTCCAGACGCCAATGAAAATGATACAAATGCAATTAATACCAGCCCTCAAACTAAGGCTCAAGCAAAGAGTCCTGCTTCAGCATTAAGAAATATTAGACATGATCAACCAAATCCCAAAACTGGGCAAAATCCAACTGACATTGGTTTCTCCAATCAATATCTTAACTTTATAACAAATAGAAACGAACCCAAGGATAATGCAAACACTCCTAAATTCACTAATAGTCCAAGTATATCACAAAAGATGCACAAAAACTTATATGTGTCAAGCCCTGAACAAGCTCAGATACCTCCTTCGTCTGGTCTATCAGATTCGGAAAGCAAAGATGGGATGACAGCTCAATCAGCAACACCAATCCAATCAGCTAAAATTTCCCATGCCATTGATAAATCTAAGGACATTTCTAAGCGACAACTTGACTTTGAACATAGAGTTGAAATACAATCAGAAGACAGCAGGGACTCTGTCAGTAAGGAGAGTAGAATTTCTTCTGTTTACTCAAGACAATCAGACTTTCAGTCAGATGGCTATGGAATGGATGTTGACAGTGAAAATTCTATGGAATGTGGTGCTTTTAAATCTACTCATTGCATTTCATTAGTTGAAACAAGTGATATATCTAGACCTGCAGATATTGATTTCCCCTTGGTAATTGATCCATTCAATAAAAAAATGTTGACAGCACTTTTGGACTATGTGAAGTTCCCTAATAAAACTCATGCTGAGGGATATGTAGAATTAAAATCAATCCCGAAGTTGCAAACTGCCTCAGTTATGACATTTGGTAATAACAAATTCTCTATTGAAAAGCAATTGGGAAAAGGCAATTATGGAGCGGTATTTTTATGTATGGAAATTCACACTAATAAATCAGTTGCAATAAAATATCAAAAACCAAGCAGACCTTGGGAGTTTTACATTTGTCAGGAAATAAAAGCAAGAATAAAAGATCCATTTATGGTAAATCTATTTTACTTGTGAAATACTGATTTTTTTTAAAATGCATATTCTAATATTTTATGTAGCTTCCAGGTTACATGGATATTACAACAGCTTATATTGCTGACAATGCAAGTTTATTTGTGTCGGAATATTCAAAATATGGCTCTCTGTTGGATGTTGCCAATAAAGTCAGGATAGCTACCTCAAAGTGTATAAATGAGTTCATAGTAATATTGTTGACATCGGAAATGCTATCGATAGTCCACTATCTCCATAAAGCCCAGATTATTCACGCCGATATTAAGCCAGATAACTTCTTGCTAATGAAAATGTAAGTTTTTTAATTCAGTATGTTACTTATGTTCTATTTTATATAGCATATGTATAGTCAAGTGGAATTGATTTGCCACTTGGCAGGACCCCCCATCAACTGTTTGTCCCATTACTACATGTCATCAATATCACTTTTCATCAAGTCATGTAATGCTGTTATTTAATATTTGTCACCAGTTCCATGTCTTTTAATCTACATCTGGATATTTATTGGTCAGCATTAGTGTTTGGTGCTCTATAATTCAACAAAGCCATAAATTTTTAAAAACAAAATGGATGTCATGTTAAAAAAAATTACGTTTTGCAGACCTACTCAAGAATGGAGGACCCCATCATTGCAACTAATTGACTTAGGATGTGCAATTGATATGTCACTGTTTCCAGATGGAACCAGTTTTAGAGAGGTTTGTTTTCTTGTTGGTAAATTTTTATTCATAGATAAAAGCATATTAAAAAAATTAATCGCCGTAATGTATATACGCGTATAACTTTTGAACGACTGCATCAAATTGGATAATTCTTTTTCTTTCTTCTTCTTCTTTTGTTGTATTTGTTACTGTCTGGTGAAGGTTTGTATAACAGAAAATTTTAAGAAAATCCAACTAAAATAATTTTAAATATGAAAATATAAAAAGTGTGTCAATGAATCAGATGACAGAAGACTTATATGGCAGAACAACGTTTGCCGGGTCAGCTAGTTTTATGTAAATATACTCTATCCCTAGCTAGGGAACAGGATAGCTATCCTGTCGAAATTTAAATAAATAGATTGATATTAATTGTAATACTTAAGCGTAATTGGGATATTATGACACTATGTATAGATAAACATATTATTTATTAATAGGCTTATTTACATAAACTGATGCAAAAGCTTTAAATTTATGTTTAATAGGACAAATCTATGAGTTTTTCGCCTTTGATGTGGTACAATCGTTCCACATATTTTTTGTCGAAAAACAACTATCGTTGTTTGTTGTTGTGTGTTGTTGCGATTCAGCTGTAGTGTGGTAACAATGGAAATGGAATACAAGGAATTAAAAATAGCAAAACACGAGAATAATCTTGAACAATAATGTATATAATATGATTGTTATGAATATCAAGGGCTTCAATTGCTTAAAACTAAGAACCATATCCTTCTGTATGCTACTTTTATATCAGTAAAAACAATACTTGATGTGTTATTTGTAATGCTAAAATATCCATTTTATTAAACTCATTTACATTTTCCTCACTATTGCAGTTAATTTCGACTGAAGGTTTTACTTGTACTGAAATGAGAGAGGGAAAACCATGGACTTATCAAACAGATCTGTATTGCTTAGCTGGAACTATTCATGTTATATTGATGGGAAGTTATATGAAGGTTGTCAGTCGTCTAGGACAGTGGAACATAGATAAAAAATTACCAAGGTAATAAATAAATATGTGATTATGATTATTAAAGTAATTATTCATGTGTGTGTGCTTATTTATGAACTTATAAATATTCATTTGTATATATTTTCAGGTATATGAAGGTCAGCTTGTGGGACAAGATATTCACCACACTACTAAACGTGCCTGATTGCAGTAGCTTACCAGACCTAATGGATCTAAAAAATGAGGTCGACAGTGTTTTGCGCGAAATTGACAGCCTTGGTTCTCAACTCCGTAATTTTGCCAATGTGCTTAAGTCTAGGTGAATGTGTGGGCCCAAACTGTATTTATTGCATTTAGGTGTTTTGGCAAATGTAAAAATAATATACTTCTTGTTTAAAGATAATTATAGGGATAAATATTTTAAGTTTGAATTCCCTGAGCCCTTTATGAGATCTTACAAGCTGTTATAATAAAAGAAAATAAGAAAGTGAATATCAAAATAAAACTTACATAATTTAAATGTATCCTAACCTTGTTGTGTTTAGTTAAAATTGTGATATTGTACTGTTTAGTTTTTTTGTTAGTTAATATGAAATTGTGGCTTAGATTTATCTTGTTAGCTTAATGTTGAAACACTCTTAGGTTTCATTTATTTTTGTACAACATATAAGACTTGCACACTTCATATTTTTGTTTGAATTGTAATTAAAAAAAATAAAAAGAATTAACTGAATAAAAGTTTTTTAATGAACCATTATCTTTTTAAAATATGTATTAATTTGTATTTAAAAAATGTTAAACACTTTTCTTGGCTAAAAGTAGGTGAACTTCATGCCCACTCATTTGGATTTTTTGTGTTAATGATACAAGCACGAAAGTAAAAGGCATGTGGATCACTTACAACTTTTTACAAATTTGTCCATATGTTGATAAGCAGACAATGTGACAAATGAAACAGACCTCTCCTTACACTGCTTTTCAAATTAGCAATTAAAGCAGTTAATGTGACTATGCACATACTTTTAATTGATTAAAGTATTTCATGTGCAGAAATAATTATGTATGTTAATAGTCTGTCTTAATATGCAACCCAAATTTTGTGAATGAGGTAGTTTTGATACAAGTTTTATTTTCCTACTTGTATATTATGTCATAAAAAGGTGATCACAACAGTGTTAACTTAATAACAAAACTACAGGTATCTAAGGAGTGCAATTTTTTTTTATCTTAATTAAAAATCAGTCATATAGTTAAGTATTTATTAAAATACTTTTAGAAAATTACATATACATTTATACATATAGTAACAAATCATATTTTCAAGAAATTTAAATTTGAATTCTGGGTTGTTTAAAGAACTTGTCGGTATATTTATAAGATATAAATTTTTGAGTAATTCCAGCTAAAACATATTTTAAACAGCTCCTAATCTTTGTCTTTTTCTTTCCTGATATTCTTGGACATTATCAAACTTTCTTTTATAGAGCATTTTAATGGTCATCTGGTTACATGATATATCAGAAGTTGCATCTATGTTTTTGAACATTGCTATCTTCTTAACAAATTTAAGATTGACTGCATTATTATCAAATATATTGTACTCTAAAATATCACATGTTTCTTCCATATATACAAATAAGCACAAATTGTGCAATTTAATAGCACTTGGAGGCCCATCTAAATCTAATTTGTCCACTAACATATGATTAAATTCTTCTCCATCGTTATTTATATTATACATAAATATTTTTTTAATCAAATGAACTGAAATTACTATTACACTGCAAGAATCACTTATTTTTGCTATTGTAAAGTTTACGATGGGCAAGCGATCAACTTCTATGCCTTCTTCATCCATACTTTTTTTAAATTCTTCCTTAACATTTTCATCGTTTACATCAGAGTATGTATCTATGTTGTAACAGAGACTTCCTTTATCATAATTCCAACATTTTATAGTTCCATCTCCTGATGCACTTATCAAATATTTATCATTGTGGGGCAAAAGTTCTAAATGATTAACAAATTCTTTATGCCCTAAACAATATGTATGAATACTGTAAGTGTTAGGGTAAGAAGTCACCCTTATTTTCTCATCTCTATCTGCAGTAATGATGTATTTCTTATCAGATGTTTGTAAAATATTTAATAGCAGACTCAAATGTCCCAACAGTTTGGTGCCACTGTCTTCAGTTGATATATTAAAAAGTAATCCATCTCCAGCCCTGTCTGCCACAAGTATTTGTGTGTTGTCAAAAGTAAATCTTATTTTGGTTGCACTTTTTGGTAGAGCAAATACTCTTTTTTCTTTAACTTCCGGCAGATCATAAATTATTAACTGTTTAGAGGACGATGTTATTAAAGCCAAATATTTTTTGTCACTTGAAATCACTAAATCAGATATTGTATCGTCTTTTTTAATATTGTCATTGTTTATGCCAAAAACCTTATGCTGTATACCGTCATAACAGTCTATATGAAGTCCTTTATTCACAACAATAATATTATCATTTGCCGCAATGTAACTCATGATGATAATGCTGCTAATGCATATTTTTATGTAGAAAATTAAAAATTACTTGTACACTTAGTATTAAATTTATTTAAAGTAACCTAACCTCGAAATTAAAGTTCTGTTCCAATTTCAAAAGGAAGCGGACTTTATCGAAGCGTGAGTTTGACATGAGGTGTCAGATAATTTTACTAATAGTGTCGTGTTGTGTTGCAAGGGAGAATAATTTTTTTTCTATGTACTATTTACTATGTGCATATTTTCGTTAGTTTTATTCCACAATTTTCGTAGAAGTAGTATTTTTAATTAAATAAAAATAAGCCATTTTTGACGAAGCACTTTGATTTGATTCTTTAATTGAAACATTGTTGACTTTTTGGTGTTGCCTACATCCTAGGGTGAGACTGACATTTTACTATCAGGTGGCCCGTTGATTGCATGAATTTAGCCATAAAAAGCAAAATATGTAAATATAGTTGGTTAATATGTAAATATAGTTAATTGATTAACCCAAATTTCACCAAAAAAATTAAATTTCATATATTATGTTTATAATGTTTTTCAATATTAATTGTGGTAATTTTATCTTCACTTAAAACATTATTTTTTATAAATTCCGTAAAAAATGTTTAACACTTACCGAATTTTTAAAATTTGCGAAAATGTTATGTTTTGAAGTTGGACTGGACATCGTTGTTAGTGACAAATGCAGTGTCACTAACTGTCAGTGTCAAATTTCAATGCAAAGATCAATTCTCACTCAATATAAACTGAATCAAATTTGAGGTTTACAAATATGGTTACTTCGTGGAGTCCAGAAAAAAAACACAGTGATGTGGAAAGGTTATTTATTATGATTACAAAAAAATATTAAAGTCAATACTAAAATGTTTCGGTAGAAATTAATTTACTGTACGATAGGTAGAAAAACAAGTGCTAATTTCGCAGTGTGCGTTGCTGGCATTTCATAGAAAAAACAAACATTTTCATAGAAAAAAGCATCCACATGTTTTTAGTATTAAACATTGAATGATAAGTAATGTAGATATATGGACCAAAGAACTACTGAATTGTTTTTAAAAATATATTTAAAATGTTATGTTCTACAAAAGATGAACATTTGTAATGATATTAAATATACAATAGAATACAAATAATTGGTATAATTGAATTAATCTCCAAAGTAGAAACTTAATTATTCAACTTTACATTTCTTAAAATATAATTTTGATAGATTGCATTTTAGTTGGTCTTAATTTCTGTATGTTATTTTTATTTATTTAGGTGGATCTGTATATATCCAGCCTACCTGAATAGTAAGAAAACACTTGCACAGGGTCGGAAGCTACCTAGGACACAATGTGTAGAGAATCCTACTCATCAGGAGATCAGAGATGTTCTGGTATCAGCAGGCTTGCATGTTGGTGTTGAGAATAAATTGTACCCTAGGGAGCGGAGTAAGGTAATATAATTTTTTTATTTATGTAGTCAAAATTTAACACTTATAATAACACAAACAAAGAATATAATCAAATAGTTGAGAATCTGTTTAGGTTATTCTGGTGATTTATCA
This sequence comes from Satarupa nymphalis, assembly GCA_018247495.1. Lineage (NCBI taxonomy): Eukaryota > Metazoa > Arthropoda > Insecta > Lepidoptera > Hesperiidae > Satarupa > Satarupa nymphalis. Next base: position 11,339 of record DWHE01000017.1, on the reverse strand, counting down.
CCACTTTGCCAATTCTGCTGGAAAGGAACTTTTACAAGTTGTGTTCGAATGTTGCGAGCACTGGTATGTAAAGAATAAATGAGGCAAGAAACTTATTTATTAGAGGTAGCAACTAGTAACAGAAATGTGACCACCCTCATATAGGTCATGGTCAAGCCTAAGGTTAGTTGTGGTAGTCCTGGATTGCAGTGATCAATTAACATCAGGTCAACTAAAACCCTTTTCCTACAACTATACTGCTAAATAAAATAAAAACTAGTGATTTTAAAAGAACTTAAAAAATGTTTGTGGTCATACAAGGTAAAGATATGTTTTATGATTACGTTTTAGTTAGTTATAAAGTTTTGTGTTTTTTTTTTACAGGAAATTCTCTTCAGAGGAAGAATTCGGGTACAACTAAAAAATGATGATGAATCATTGGTCAATCCTAATTTCCCTACTAGAGAGTCTGTAATGAGATTCATTGGGGAATCCATACCCAAGTTGAAAAATCGACAGAACAGGTAACTTTTCAATATAAATAAGCTAATAAAAAATATTAATCAGTTTTAAGAGCAAAAAAACTCTAGAGACAGGATATTGTTGCAAAGAAGTAGCAAACATGTTGGGACAGTCTCCAATGCTTTAAATGGATCATCCTTGGAAACTAAATTTATTGTTTAAGTGAAGATAGAGATATAAACATATTTATTTATATACATATTTTTTTAAAATATTTTCTATATATTTATTTGTACATATTGTTACATAAAAAAAACAATTTTTTATAGGCCTGCTGATCAACAGCCCCAAACTACAAGCCAGACTGCTACGAAAAGCAAAGGAAAGAAAGGACGAAGATAAAATATTGTTTACTGTACATTAAACATACATATTAAAAATAACATGTCATATATTCAAAAGCTTTTTTAATTAAAAAAAGAACCAACATCATGAATGAATTCTGTATACTTTTTCAGTCAATTTATTATCGCCATTAACATCTCTTGCTATACTATATCCATCATATATCATCACTATCTTTTCTTTATCATGGCTTATATTAGAAGGTGTGGCATTGGCCAAACTGGTGCTAGCATTTCTGTCATCCAGCATTATTGTTTTATTTGTTCTACGAAATTCTTGATCTTCAGTGGCCACTGGGCCATCTCTGTTAGGGATTCGCTGATTACTGGTGATATTGTATGTGACATTGAGGGTGCCTTCTTCAGAACCTTGGACTTGCCATGATAGTTCTGTAGTTTCTTTTTGGGATGTATATCCTCGTAATCTTGAATTAGATTGTGATAAAAATGTTCTGCTTTCTGTTTTGTGGCTTCTAGTTTCGAACTTATCGTGTCTTTTAGATTGATCGCGGTCTCTTCTATCACTTGCAGAGGTTTCATTGGACCAGTTAATGTCTGTTTCAAAGGTAGTTGTTTCAAATTCGGTGTTCGTGGTAACATATCCATTTCTTCCGATTGTACCACAGGCTCCATAGCAGCTTGCATTGTTTCTTGAAACACTTCTGGGATTTCCTTTATTATCTTCTGTATAGGATTCCGCTTCTTGTCCTCCGGAATGATTACTTTCATCACTTCCATTATTCCTGGTGATATCTCTTTCAAGGTCTCGGTTATGTGTGGCGAGGCTTCCCTCACTGAATCCATTATGGTTTCTCCGACTGCTAATGGTATTTCTTGTAGATAATATGGGTAAGTTCGTATTCCGTCGGACAGGGCCGATGTTATCATTGAAAGTATTATGGGTCGACGTGGAGGAAGTCTTGGGAAGGAAGATAGTTTTAGCTTTTGAAGAGACCTTAGCGGAGATAGATGGGGTAGAAGCAGTTGCCGTTTCTGTCTCGTCTGGCTTTCTAATTTCATATTCGGACTTAAGGGCACAAGGACATTCTTCACTTCTTGAAATCGGTTGATGTCTGTTAAAGATTTGGTCATTGTCATCGTCTTCCCCTGAGTTGGAGCCAAGTATATTATTAAACAATACACTGAGACTCTTAAGAAGCGGAATATAGTTCCGGTTGAATTTTTCATGGCTGTCGATTTCCCTTTTTTTCGTGGTGTTAATGCGTTTAATTCGAGGTTTACGAGAATATTTAATTTTTTTGGGTCTTAATGGTGTTCTTATTTGAAATGATTTCTTAAACTTTAGTGGAGATAGTTTTTTTATTAGTGGAATAGTAGTTCCTGAAAAGTTAAATATTATCTAATTATTATTTTAGAAATGAATAAAACAAAATATTTTTTTGACCTTGTCAGTACCACCACCACAACTATTTCAGCTTCGAAGAAAGACTTGCAAATTGTTTTTAACAAACAAACAAAACAAACAAACAATCTTTATTCGCCACAAACAAACGTCACACAGTAACACTCGTGCGAATGTACATACACAATACATTGTACTATGATAAAACAAAACATGTAGTTTTATGTGTATTAGTACTAAGGAGAGCGACTGTGTGCCAGCGGCAAAAAGGGAACCTAGCTCAGCGATATGCTGCGAGAAGTGTGTGGGTGTCGGTACGCTTAAGATATATGAGGCGACCAACTTAGTCCTCAGAGTCAGCAACGCATCTGTAACCTTAAACTGGACATTCTCTTCGAAATATACTTTACCATCGTTCTGTAAGAATATAAATACATAGTATAAAGTGTATATTAAAACGTGAATTAATTGATTGATAATATTAAATTCAAGAATATAGATTTACAGTACATCACGTACATTCATTCTCGTTGTAACAAGTAAAACGTGCTGTTAAAACGAACCGACGATTGCGTATAAAAACATTACCTATGATCATATTAGCGAAACGTGTTTCTTTGTATTTCTAACAACAGCATTTTTTTTAACAAATGAATTCTGAGTCCTTTGGTGTGATATATATAGGTCACAACAATCCCTATAGAGAACAGGATTACGAAATTGTGTGACAGATGGGAGATTTTATTACTATTTTTTTAAACTATTCCTTAAAAACGTTGCAATATTAATAGTACTTAACACTTACTTGATGTTTTTGGGTGGGATAATTGCAAAGAAGTGCTTTTGTCTTCTGCGGCAATAATGTCGTTTAAGGAGATCGGTTTACATAACGATGCTGAAAAATTTAATAGTGAAACCTAGTATCGGGTTACTAACTTGAATATAGTATGTAAATATTGGTTTTATATTTAAATTATTGTAGAGTTAGAATCCAGGTTCGACCGGGTTATCGCCATAACCACACTGTTATCTACTGTCAGTACGCCAGCAGGTACCTACTGGATGGCCCCTCGGCCAACTTAGTGCTTAGGAGCAAAGGAGATGACAATGATTAAATTTAAGGTTGCACACAAATGTTACAAATTACTACACACACTGCCTGCATTCCCCTTATAATTCTAATACCCATAATTAAAATTGCACCTTTATATAGCATTGCACATCACTTTGCCTCATTAATAATGGTTCAAACATAACCAAATATATAAAAATAACAATAACGTAATATTGATGTGTGAATAAAATATTGAAAATTCAATAATTGATTTCCTTAATTTCGGTTTTAACGTGATACTATTTTTCTGCATAGCAAAATTAATTTTCATAATAATATAATATATCTCAAATTTTACACTATTCAAGTTTTCAATGGATGTAGGTGATAGGTTTGACAGGTGGTAGAACCTATCTAGGTTCGACCGGGGCTGTACCACCATCAACTATTTCGGCAGCCAAGCAACTTTTGCGACTTGTGTTCCAGTTTGAAGGGATTACTCATTAGAGGCGACAGACTTAGTCCTCAGAAGTAGGAACGCAGCTGTGACTGATCTCGAAATGGACAATAGTCCAATTTGATGTTGGTTACGGTTGTTATGGGCTGCAGTGATCACTTAACACCAGGTGAACTGCATGCCCGTTTGCTACTCTTATACTAATAAAAAAGAATTGATCTTTATTAGAAACATGAAACCCTACCGTTCAACAAAGAATAAAGCTAAAGATACTTGTACGTACTCACAGGGAATTATAATAAAATTAATAAAAATGTAGCAGCAATATCTCTGTATCTCCATTTTCAATCATTTTCGCATCCTTTTAACACAAACTCGAAAATTGTAAACCAAGTACTAAATTATTATGCAAAGCTTAGTTGCCGCGTTACTTTTATTTATAATCTTACTAAAATCTAGCTCAGCAGGTTTCGGTGCAATCATTTGCACGTTTCTGTGGAATTTTGTGTACTTTACGTGACAGTCTGATTCATTCAAATGATGCGCTGAAGGCAAATATTATTACAATAGTCAGTTATGTTTTAGCCCGTGGTGTTTCTTACGTTTTAATTAAATTATAATAAATATATCCTAGGAAATAGAAAATAACCACTGTTAAGTGGTAAAATATTTGACACAAATGTTACTGGCGGTAGAACCTATCAGGTTCGATCAGACATAAGTAATTCTTGCGAGTTGTATTTCATTATAAATATATATAGGATTAACTTTGACCTCAGGTGTAGCAAAGCAGCCTTGACGAACCTCGAAATGAACAATGATCGAATATGACTTGGTTTACAGTTGTCATGGACTGCAGTGATCTTGATACTAGATGATATTCCTGCCCGTTTGCTGTTTTTACATCAAATAAATAAAAGACGTCGATTCTCTGCTTGTTAAAGAATAATTTTCAATTTTAATAACCTAATAATTGTTTTGAGTCCTTAATTATCTACAATGTTATATCGATACCGGGCAATAAATTATCGCATAAAATCCTAGGTAATGGTACTTTTATACGAAATGTTTCGATAAATAATAAAATAACGGCAGTAAAACAAAGAAGTCGTAGCGGGGTTGGGCCGTCGTTAAAATATTACGATCGTCCAATATCGGAGGACGAAATCTTTAATCGGAGATATGAGTTTTACGTGAAACTTAGTGGGCTCTGTGGTGACTCGTACAAATACTCAGATAAGCTCAACCACTTCGGATAAATATATTTTGCCCTATGAAAACGGTTGAACGAGAATCACTTTCATTTGCTCACAAATATTGAAGTTACAGAAAAGCGTTAGAGTTTTTCGACCTCGGTTTTTATTGTGTACTATAAAGTCATAGATATATTATAGATATTTATAATTTACACCTACACAGTATATCAAAAAGATTAATAGTATATTACGATAAAAGATAGTTGCTTATAAATCTTCTAACACAGTTGTATTTCCCCTTACAAATTAAAAATGTCATAAGCGCAAGTATACAAATGACATTAATTGTATTTCAAATTGTTATTATATATTGTTATCTGCTTAATATTTTGTATTACATAAAAAAATAAAATCATTTTTTTACTATTATTTTCAACTGTCAGATTCACGCCATCTATGGCGAATCTCACTTATATAAAATTATTTCATATTAATAACTCAATTTCACCCTTTTAGGGGATGGTTTTCCAAAATATTTTTTTAGAGGTTGGGACCAATCTATCGAATATAGCTAATATTATGTAGGAGGCGCTCACATCGACAGACTGGCTAAAATTTTGTTTAAGTGTTTAATACTTACCTATAGTTGTGAAATGACTTTAATTGACATGTACATTGTCTTTTACCAATATCATTGTTTTTATTTTGTAATGAAGCTAGTAGATTTAAAGGTACGGTAAATAATTTTAAAAACCAATATGTTAATAATTAGTTAATTAACACTTAGGTGCTTTGAAGACGTGTTAGTAAAACTACCATGACATCACCGCAATACAATTTGAAGTATATCTGGTGGATATATTAGTTCATTTTGGGTCCTTATCTTTAATAAGTATGTATTTCCATTTTATATAGAAAAATTGAACCATTTTTATTGTATGAACATTTATTATATTAAATAATTGAAATTATATCAATTATTTTTAATGAAAGTTTGCCATTTTGTTTGTATAGCAAGGTGTAATATATCTATTTATTATAAAGACTAAGACCGACGAATTTTTAAAAGACACAACACAACAAAATTCCACGTCTCTGATACAAGACGTTAATATTTCACTTCTTTAAAAGTTATCCGCGTACTAAAAAACTGCCTAGAAATCAGTTGGAGCAAGATCTGACGAATAGCGCAACGCAGAGATTTTACTGTATTTTTTTAAGATTTCTAACGAGCCATGCTCAACGTGCTTTATTAAAGATATCTAGTTCGTACACATCAATTATTGTGGGATTCGTCTGTTTAACACTAGTGCTAAGATGATGTGGTGATGATGATGTCCTATTAAAAGAAACAATGACTTAAAAAACTAATGAGCAACTTTAACATAATACAAGCAATGCCGAGATATGTATTACAATAATTTGAATTTGGAATTCCAAGATGTCTTTCTTTATACGTTTGGTTATTTATAAAATTTAAAAAACGTCAAATCGTCAAAACTTATTTAGGTACTTTAAAAATACACCATAAACCTGTATTGTACCATTGTATTGTAGCTTAGTGTCTGTAGGCTGCAGCAAATACATTTTCATTTGCTTCTTCATTTTCATACAAAAGCATTTAATTCGAAGTTCAAAAACGTTGGCTTTAGTCTTTTTTTATAGAGTCGATCGGCTAGCATTTTATGTTCCGGCCGATAAAGTGGTTGTTCTATTTGTACGCAAATCCCAGCCCGATGGCGTTTCAGCCGAGCGCTAGTGGACGGTACTTCCTCAGTTTACGGTCGCCTGCAAATCGCAGTTAGCATCGCTGTCGCCACGCTTCGTATAGTACGGATTTATTTACACAGGCTTCCCTACTCGTAGGCAGCTGAACTGTCGCTATTGAGGAATCTCTGTAATAGAATTTAACAGGACTTTTTTTTCAAATCTAAATGTATATTTGTTTTTCTTTAGATTACAATTACATAAATGAGATTACAACTACAAATATAAATACAGTATTCTGTATACCTAATCGGAGAAACTACACAACAGATTTGAAGCGTCGGTTGGTAAAGTAACTAAATAGGAAGGGAACTGGACAGAATTGTTGGTTATTTTCTTCCAATATCAAAAACGTTACCAATAAACGCTATTTTTATGGACTCTTCGCTCCACCGCTTCGAATGGGCTAGGATTTTATGTGCCGGCAGATAAAGTGGGTGTTCTATTTGTACGCAAATCATCGTAGCTAGCACCGGTGTTGTTACGCTTCGTAAACTGTAAAGTTATTTACAGACGCATTCAAGCACGCCGGTACAATCTAGTCTTTCGTCTTAGTCCATAGAGTAACCTCAAGCCGAGCGTCTAGAGAGCGGTTTATATGAGTTTCGTGACAAATATACTCCATGTGCAGAGCAACGGTAGCATGCCCTTAGTGACGGTCTTTTCCACCTTATGAACGTCATTTCGCCATTCGCTGCTGTCACACCATCAGATGACAAGTGATAACCGTCGCTTATGGACATTGAGCAATAACAGGAGAGTCACCGATCCGTTGCCGACTTTGTTGGAGAGCACTATCGCAACTTTTTTGAAAAACCCCATGTCATAGCTCACCTCAGGACGAAGCTCATTCCACATCTTTCATGTTGGGCCGTGTAAATTTATCATCGAAGGTATCAGCTGAAACAGTTCCTTGGAGCATTCACCATTGTAAAGTCTGATAAATACAAAGTCGGCGTGATAAAGAAAGAAAAAGTGATAAAGAGAATACAAAGTTGAATGAAGATGTAGATTTTTAAATATTTAAATTGAAAGATTTTTGTGGAACCTACCCGTAGATGTACCAAAGGCCTTGGGATTTGCTTGTCTCTAGCATATCTAGCCATACCAAGTCTCTCTTAGAAATAGCGACCATGGTGAAACTATGTCAGCTTACAGATTTACTTTAGTGCGAATTAATGATAAAAACCTAAATGATGAGTGTGGTTTTAATCCGGTGATCGTTTTAAAAAGCTTTATTGTTTAGAGATTTATCTGTTTATTCAGCTGTATTAAAACCGCCGTTTAAAATTTAACAGTCTCCCCACTTTCCAATCTTGCTGCTCGTTTAGAATGAAATTGTACCGACGTTGTATTACAATTTCGTTTCCTCGAGTTATTTTATTTTGAACGGTCGAGATTTGCTCAATTTCGCTAGCAAAAGACCCAAGTTTACGGTTAAAGCGAATAATATCGAGTGCAATGTATCTAAACAGGCCGAAACGCTTCTCGGCGAGTCTTACCGCTGTTGCGATAAACGGATTTGAGAGGGACGATATAATTCCGCTGTAATAGAGTGATACTTCTTTAGGATCATTCGGGTAACTGATGGCACTATTTGGTTTCACCATAAAAAGTTATGACTTCGTGCTGACGTCATCAAAACAACGATATGAGCTGCCTCTGCACTTATTAGCACGGAATTTCTCCTTTCATAATAATAATTTAACAGGAATTTTATTAATTGATTTTAGCGAATTATTATTGTAAAAGAAAAAAAATTACGTAGAATTTGGATTTTATTTCTAGCAATACATAATTGTTGTTAAATGAAACGTGCTTCTTGTTAAATTAAATGTTTATAATCATGGTTGTTGATACTCACGCATTGCTCTTTGGAATATTTTTTTATGAAACGTAGACACTGTAATAGTGAATCATAAAATAGTAGTATTTCATAAAAATAGTCCAGTAGTAGAACCTATTCAGATTCGACCGGGTCAATACTACCAACACCTGTTTCTGCCGTGAAGCTACTTGCGAGCTGTGTTTCAGCTTGAGGATTTGCGTGTCGGCACGCTTTGGATGAATGAGGACTGATTGTTCAGGAATAGCAATGCAGCTGTGACCGAACCCGAACTGGACAATGGTCCATTTTGGACAAGCGACTGCTGGACAACGGCCAGTCACACTCGTCATGCGGTGCAGTTACCACTTATAGTAGATTAATTGCATGCCCGTTTGCAACTATTTGGAAAAAATAAGTTTAGTGAGAGGTTCTTGTAATAATAATAATATTTTAAATAAATCTTTGTTTTAGAAAATATAAAATCTAAATTTAACTTACGATCACAATGTGTTCTGCAACGAATAATTAACGACAATCGATCAAAAGAAACACGCTGCAACATTCTAAAACTTTGCTTGTAGGTGGAATAAATAACGCACCCTATAAGTTTAAATTTGTATTAACTTTTAAGCAAACTTTAGAAATATTACTTGACCGACGTTCTTGTATTCTCATAGAATATTGAAAATAAAAAAAAGCCACGATACCAATAATAGTTCTGGTTGAAGATTGGAAACAAAGAGAATCTACTTGGAAGATTTCCTCAGTGTAATTGTATAGGGCTATATCGGTAGCGGATATAGACATTGTCCTTCCCCGGCGAGTTTAGAACAAAGCCGACAATAGGGAGCCGGCATATTGCCACAGTTCCATGTTTTAGTACCGCTATCTCGCGGTTTATGCCTTATAAAATCTTACCGTGCGGAAGCAGCTACTGTTTGAAAAATATGGTGAACAGAATGTAGTGTTATTGCAATTGATATGTATGGTAATATCGTCAGACGGTAGGTTGTAATATCTAATAGTTTCATACGAAATTTCTGTGGCGTTATATTGTCCCTTGAAATAAATTCGTAATCCAACTACCGAAATTCTGAATAGTTTACAAGTATGCGTAATACATCTTTTCTTTGTCATTTTTAAATTTGCGTAGTCTTATTGATTTTTTGTATTTTTTTTTACTTTATTATTTAGTTTTCAGTGACTTAAAGGGAGATTTGGAACAGGGAGGAAGACGTTTATTTTTTTTTCTATATATACCAATGAGTGTTTTTTGTCGTCTTTTAAATACATTAGCATTGCGCAACTTTCTCAATATAGCGAGCGAGCTTCTAGGTATTGAGGCGAAAAATAAAAAATCACGTAAGACGAAAAATATCTGTTTCATTTTCAAAGAAAATTGGTTGTCGAGCGTAAACAGACTGTCAGTGGCATCGGCGAACCCATCACGGACTTCTCTAAATGTGAATGGTGGGACACAAAATTTCCGTTCGAGATGACTTGGGCGAGTTCGCGTTTTACGTCTTCCTCAGTTTACGTCCTCTTGGGAGTCCAGAATCCCGGGGTAAATGTGGCTGGCGATTTTATTTGCACGCAAATTCGATAGCTCGTAAAACGACGCTTGATAGACGCAAGTAACGAACCGGCCGGGTCCGCGCCACAACTTATGAGATTCATTTCCTCTCACTGGTTATATGTTTACATGATTTTCTGTTAACTGTATATTTGGTAAACAAGTTAATTCACATAAAAAAGTTTCGGTTATTAAACTTGTTATGAACTATCCTTTTCATATGCAGTGCTAAATATTTGTAAATTATTTATACTGTCTAAGCGTTGTTCGTCATGTTCAGCTTAAATAAAATCGGTCTCTTTTAAAGAATCATTTTATAAAAAACAAAAACAGCCAGACGTAAGTTTAATTTTTAGTTTTTGTTAGCAATATCTGTAGGTATTAAGGTTTGTATGTATTCTTAAATGTTATTTTAAATGAAACTGTATATATATCAAAGCTTGGAATATCGTGAACAATTGGGTCTATTGAGCTCAAAATTCAAAGGCAAATACGCAAAAGGCTATGCAATCCGCAATACATTTACGCTCGAGTTCATTGTTTTGGTTTTTGGTGCAGTAGGTACTGAACGCTGTGTTGTAATTCTTGTAACGTAATTTCTAATGCACAGCAGAATTTAATGTATTTTATTTAGTAAAACATTTTACGCGACGATTTGATAAATTGGACGAGAATTCAGTGAAATTTAAAAGACGTGTCAGGTTTAGGCACATTTCGTTATATTCAAGAGAAGAATTATATAACGCAGAGAGAAGGAGAAAGAGAGATAGATGTATATCTGATGCACAGCTATCGAATTCCTTTTTGATATACTCTAACTATTTTTCAAACCTTATTTTTTATTTTTTAAGGAGTTTCACTTCCATCACGTGTTGCTTGCGCAATTTGTGTGTTTTCTGTACATTAGTTAAAGTTTTATTAGAACCAATCATCTATTCGTACACATAAATCTTCGTAGTTAAATAAGTGTAGTCTAAATATATTATTCTCATGCGAAATGCAAATTAATTCATGGAAAAACTTTTATTGCAATATTCAACTCTTGACGAATTTTCTGTTTCTAATATCTTGACACAGATTCCCTTTATATTGTTATATTGCTTCGGTGATTCTGAGTGTTTTCGAGCCAATTCGTGGAAGTGACATTTTCTACTTTTTGATGTTACCCACTTTAGAAATAATTCGTAGTATTCAACCCTACAGGTATGCTTTTAGCGTTAAGTCCGCCTTTGTTCCTATACATTTAAGTTAGGAGT